>VZTM01016950.1:36980-50424 GCA_013400555.1 Jacana jacana
GAGTGATGTACCAGGGCACAATTACAATTGATGCACTGAAAAAAAAAATATATTCTTCACAATGGAAGACAATATAAAAAATATGATGAAACTTGGCCATGTTTTGTTGACATATTTGAACTAACACTCAAATGAATATCTAAAAATTGAAGAAAGCATACACTCAAATATGTCAACTGCTGAATGTGAACTGAATTTAACACATAGTTTCAGTGAAGTTACAGTACCCACTATAGATGTACAGACACCTTCGATCTTCCTGTTCATCTTTGTGCCCTGAAGAATTACAAAAACATGTTTGGGAGAGACAAAAAGGGTCCTGAGATTCTTACCATAAGAGCATAGGTTAGTCCCAAGCCTACAAGTCCTGAAGAGAGTTCACTATACAGGCAACTGGTAATAGAAGTGACAGCTGCTATGAGTACCACACATGCTCCAATGTACTCCTGAAGGAATATGAATAAGCTCCATCACTATAAGACTATAAAGGATTAAAACGTTCTTATAACTTTGCATATCAGATAACAAAGCCATTGCACAGTTTGAAATATAGGCAGAAAACACCACATAACTCCATACACACCCTGCCTAGGAACCTGTTCTCATTGTCTTTAGCATGGCTGTGACATTTGGAAATGCTGTTGTACACAGAAGGGGTTGTATCAACATTCTTTATCTTCTGGAGAAGTCAACACTGATACCTTAAGCACGTAATGGAGATGGCTGAAACTGTGCAGTTGGTGTTACCTGGGGTAGGAGGGAAATGCTCATGTGATCCTCTCTGTGAGTGGATCCTCTCTACGGCTGATGATTGATGGGTGACTACCATCCGTATTTGTTGAAACAATCTGTTCTTGCACAGCATGTAGCTGTTAGTTGGTCTGTGTCTCTACCCATGATGAGCTTTTGCTGCTTTGATGTAAATCATTAGTGATTTGACTTTCCACAGACAAGTCTTTGAGTAAAGTTATGTAACAGACTAGAAAACAAACTCCTTAGGAGGAAAATTGTCACTTGTATATGTTTGGTACTGGTTACTGATGCAGGCACTGATCAGAATTGGAGACTTTAGACGGTATAGGACTGAGCATATAAAAGGGTAGTAACATTTTATTTAAGTCACACTCACTATCTCAATTTAAGTAGTAAAAGCAACCAGCTACACTAGAGTCCAAAATAGAGGTATAGTGTGTGACATGAAATATGAGTTAACATGCACATAGTACATATAAAAGGAGCACCATGTTACCCCAATAGTGGTACTACACATGTATCTAAAAAATCTGATACAAATACCACTATCCACAACATAAAATTCCTGATTTGCTTCTTAGGGAATTGTTTTTAATAAATAATTTGTCATGTCAGGCCACTTTACTGTGGAAATAGGCACCTGAATATCTTTTGCATTCTTCAGATCACCCCAAACCAGGTACAAACCTGCTTATTAAGAAAGCATCCAAGATGTTGAAATGTTCCTGGGGAGCCACAAGGCAAAGGCCTTCTGACACTGACTAACACAGACCCATAAAGCCATCCTGGTTGGCAACACAGCTCAACCAGCTCTGATCACTCTTCACGCATAGAGGAGTCAATGTGACCTATAAAAACTATTCCTGTCTTGGAGAAACAGCTGCAGGCTATGGGGGAAAATCGCATGCCATTCAGTTTCCAGAATGGTTTGGCCACATGCTCTTACAGATAGAGAGATATAAAGGGTAAAGGTATATCTTTGAACCCCTGATGAGGCTGGATGACTGTTGGATGCCTCATCATATTGCTTGGAATGAAGTCAAATAAATCCATTGTGTGTACACAAAAATAATGTACTTGCCATGCGGACTTCCAGCCAGCGATTAGCAGCTGTAAGGAAAAGGGAAGCAATATTGTTGGAATCTGTGTATTCAAGAAGTTTTTGTCGAAATTTGGCTTCATACCTAAAAAAACACCCAAAAAAACCCAGAGAGAGAGAGAAAGAGAGAAAGAAAAAAGAAGAAAAAAAGAAAAGAAAACAGGAAAAAAGTGTCAGACCTTGCTCTTGGAAAAATGGAAAGTAAAATTTAATTTCTGGGGGTATATGCTCATGGGCAGTTTGACACAGGTTCTAAATCAGCCTGTCAATAGTTCAGAGCGACATCATTTGTAGACTTGTATTAGACACATACAAAACTGTGTTTGTACAGTACCTTCAGGAGTAAATTGGTGTTACTGCATTGACGAAACTCTATATGGGACTTCTGGATCACAGGGGGCATTTTCTACATGTATTTTATTACATACTAACTGTGAGAGAAACAAACCTGAAACTAAAAGAATTAAAACTATATAGCAGAGAGAAATAATACATGCATGTACTTGTAAAAAGGAAGTATTAAAACTGCAGAATGCAGTTCATATAAGCTAATGCAATCATATAAGCTAAGGTTTTAAAATTTATATTTCTGTAATGCCTAGAAATTGTAACAATTTATAAAGTGTAAATTAAAAGTACCTCCAGTCACAGTAGCTCCAGTGTTAGACAAACACCTTTGTCCTTAGCACTGAACAAATGGAGCACTTCGGAAAACAGAAGTCCAAGCACATGGTGCAATGAAAAGTAATAGACTGGAAAGAACTGTTCCCCTCCTCCCCACCAGATGAATTAGCCATAGAATACAAAACCAGATTAAGGGCAAACCAGGTCTATTTACAGTTTATTATAGCAGATCTGCATCCACTCATTGGAAGAGCCGCATCAATGAATTGTTCCTTGAATCCAACATGTATGGGAAATGAGTCCCTGCTACATCTATTTAGATTGGGTCTTGGCAAGCATGCAAGTCAGCAAGTCACCACTTTTAGCAGGGCATATTTATTTGCATAGGTGTAAGTTAATGTGATGTTAATAGATAAAGCATATCAACAGTTATGTCTAATGATAAAAAAGTCTGGCACAAAAGTCTTTTCCAGGGTAGTAATAGAAGCTTGAATGCCTGAGGATCTAGTTTAAGCATCAAAAGCTTGCCTTTTTTTCTCCCTTTATTACATCAGCAAGTTTAACAAACTTGATAATCTCTCCCTATAAAACTTTACCCTATTTATATCCTTTAGCTGTTAGGGCTGCAACAAGCAGTACTTATTTATATACTCAGCTCTCCTTATACTGATATGAGAGAAAGATATGACAATGTTTTGAGTATGAAGTACGTATGTCAGAGTAGTTTTCAAATTTGTTCACTGCAGAGTGTCTTAATCCTTCTTCTGAGTACAGTATAATAAAATTACAACTTTTGAAGAAAAGAAGTAAATGCCACTTTGTGGAAATAGTTTAGCAGTTCACAACATAGCCACATGCCCAGACGTAAGAGATATGTCTGCTGTGTGCATCGGAGAACTGCCTGTGCTGGCTCCGAGCATGTTGGTGTGTTTGCATGGCCCAGAGTGGTTGTACCGGCAAGCAACCATTAGTGTCACACGGTGTCAGAGCTAGTGAGCCCTGCCTTTCCTCAAGACTAATTACCCTTGGTGCCCTATCATCCAGAGATGGCTGTACTGCTAGAACCAATTCAATCACATTTAACCTTCATATCTCTATACTAGGAGGATTGTGTGATGCAGATACGCCTTAGAATATGCGAGGTATGCATCATGAGTCAGTCATGCATATGCATGTGGAATGGGGATGCATCAGAATTTCTCATCTGGAAGTGTCCCCAGATTATCTCTCAGAATAAAGACCAGTCTTTGCAGAAGCCTTCACATTTACATTTTATAGATTATTTAGCACCAGCACCATCTGAAGTGCCAGATTATATATAAGTGCCAACTATAAATCAGGCCAGGGCATCTGCTGAAGGTGTATTTATAGCTACAGCAGTAGCTGTCTTTCTGATCTCCTGGATGTTTTGTACATTTCTTTCCTTATGCGTTCTGAGTCAGGACAGAACAGAGAGTTGCTAAGGGTAAGGACACTCTAGAAACAACTGGCACCTCCTAACTTAATGACTGGATTTCAGAATTATTTTTAGGAATGCTCAAGCTAGCAAGTCTAAACTCCACTCTTGCTAATATGTTAGGCTGTTGAAAAGCTACAGAGTCCTAAAAATAGCTAGGTTACCAGCTGATGCTGATGGCTGGCAGGCAGATGGAACACAGAACTTACTGAACGCATATGGCTGTTGGGTCAGACACACATCAGTTACTACAGGATTGAAGAATAAGGAGACACCAAACACAATTCTTTGACAGAGGAATTAATTTCAAGGGGACAGGAAGAATCAAAAGGGAATGCTCCAAAAGACTGGAAAATATTAGCCAGATGGCATTAAATATTATTTATGGTATCAATAAATGACCTGAATCAATGACCTGAAAATATACAGCCATATTACTCTAAAGATCCTCTTGATGAAGTAGAAGAATACATGGATAAATGAGAAAAGCAGCTAAAAGGGAAAATTAATTTCCTTAAAACTGAACATAGGCATAGCTACAAACTAGAGAATGCTGTTGGCACTTAAGTTAAATATCCAATAACAGTTATTAATAATGGAAAATACTCTGCTCTTCTACCACTCTTTGGGAAGCTACTTTCAGTCAGAAAGAAATAAACTCTTACATCGGTTGCTCTTTCATTGAGCTATTTATACCCCATTTAGAAGAGTTTAAGAAAAGCTAACTTTGTGCATTACTGCCATTATAAAATTAACATCATAGATTAGGAGAAATAAGCACTACTACTTCAAAGACAGAATGGCAACAATAATAATTAACTGACAAAATGCATAGATGTATAGATATAGGCATTGAAGACAGTTGACTGCATTTGCATTAAATGGGAAAAGAGAAATGGTCAAACTGGGAAAAGGCAAGAATAGCACTAATGTAGGGAAAACAGCTGGTAAGCTCACCAGTAGTTTTACCTTTACTAGCAAGCAGTGTGACTGCCATTTTTGTAACACAGATACACAACAACCCAGGTTGTTGTCAGGTATTCCTGGGTTGTTCTCCAATGAGCTTATGAGGACAGAAAAATGAATCAAAACAAGTGATGAAAGACTGTCTCCAGGTTGTGTATTTTTAAAATCAGTATAAACAACTGCATTTTTTGCTAGCAACTTGATGATCTTTCAAGGTCCCTTCCAATCCCTGATGTTCTGTGATTCTGTGTATCCTCTGAAGTCACTAGCATGCACAGTTTATCTTTCCAGGACATCAACTCAGACACAAATTACTCTGGCATAACAAGTTTGTGCATATTAGTTGTTCCATGGAAACTGCCCAAGCGCATAGTCTGCCACACTGCATGCTGTGGTAATTACAAGCTAATTTAGCTTCTTAAATCACATTTGCCCACAAGTATTTTTTCAGGCTGCATGCAAGTGTATGGAGAGTTACCGCAGGGCAGCTAACACACAGTAGCCTGTTTTTCTACAGTAACTCCTTCACATGCAAAATGCTTAAATTTCTTCACTGTTTCAGAGTTCCCCCTTACCAGTGTTTTGGGAAATCTAGATTTTCCAGGTGATCCAAATAACAGTTACTTATAACTGCATAGTTGTAGACCAGAATCAGGGATAGATACTCAAAAGTGAGGTAATATATGTTTCTTAAACTATACCTGAAGGCGCGGATGGTTGTGAGACCTTCAACAGTCTCTGAAAAATGGGATAGTAATGGTAGCTGAGTGCTGTCATCCAGCTGCTGCAGGTCCCTGGAGAGGGTTATGAAAAGAATTTTGTAAAAAGCCAGTTTGGTTGCATGGTTATTCTCTTGAAACAGGCCCAGGGAGTGAAAGGGAATAGATATGTAACGTTCAGATAGATTGCAAGGCAGTGCTGCATGTCTCTGAGCAGGGAATGAAGACCCCAGGAGGATTTTTCTTTTAACATTTGAATACTAATGGTGCTGGAGTTCTGAATGGGGATTGCCTTCATTGCCTTTCCTCGTTTCTCCCATATTCCTATTTCTTACACTTAAATGTTTACTCTTTTAAATGCCATTCTGGCTCTGTGCTGAATAAAAATTTAATGGGATACTCCAGATAAGAGCTTGAGTTAAGCAGAAGGCAAAATGCAACCTCCTCTCTACGCCCGGATGACAGCACAACTTCTCACTGAGCTAACAGTGTTACTCAGACACTCAGCAGAGTGAGTGAGAGCCCATCCTCATCATTAGGTTGTGCTTCTTAATTTCATGGTTAGTCATCAAATCAGTGGAAGCACATGTAGGGTGAAATTCTATTTGGTCTCAGTTCCTTCCAGCAGATATAAATTGGTGCAGATTCCCTCTCAATCCATGCACACATGAAGAGATAAATGCAGCGCTACTCTAAATGCTTCTTGAGCACCACTGGGGGAGGCAGCTGTATGACCATAGAAGGAGAAAAATCACAGATACGGTGGAGATTTTTCAACTTGTTAAAAAGTGAAAGACACCCAGAATAGGAGAGGATGGAGGGTCAGGCATGTTGGATCCTTAATGGGCAGCAGTACCACCATGGTTAACTGCATTCTCCAGCCTCTCTTACCGACTTCCACCTCCACCCGGATAGGCAGACATCAGTTGCTCTGTTCTGTCACCACGTTTTCTTGGACATACCCAGACCAAGGCCCTTGGGGGCCAGTTGGGTCTTTTTGCATCCTGTAAACTTTAAAAAACTTTGATCATGGACGAAGACCCTACTCATGCCCCCCGGAAGTTCTGCTTGAAGAGGTGCAGAGAAAGGCACTTGTAACGTGACACATTTTAACTACAGTGGGTTTGGCTCACTTTCAGACAGCGCCATGGCTTTCACAGGACCAAATTTAAACCAAAAGATCCCCAGCACTGCAATTCTGCAATGCGATCAATTCTGCATCATTGCAGAAGGTATTTCCATTGCCAGCACGCTACTGTTCTATGCTCTTACCGTGATGCGACTCGGAAGTACTTCTGGATGAAGTAGCACATGATGGCGAGGGGAACCAGGGCAATGAGAAACATTGGTGTGACGTATGAGATGACAGCGAGAGCAGATACACACAGCAGCGTGGAACGACTCAAGCACTCCAGGGTAGCTGGAATGTGCTGTATAAATAAAGAAGAATAAGCACACAGAATCTTCCATAACATACCAACTTTAAAAGCGTATTACTTTATATATCTTTCTCCCGCTTACAACATTGTGAGGATTTAAAGCACTAAGCATACAGGTCTGCTTTTGAATTGACTCCTGGGTTTTGGGAAAGCCTGAGGGGGATTTCTGTGGGGCTGCTTCACATGTCTGCATTGCAGACAGCAGTCCTTATGTCAGAGGATTACAGATGGGACGCAATAGATAATTTCAGTGTCTACATCAATCCTATGAACCAGCAATGCACTCTGGGGTAAATGTGGATAACTTGAATTTCAGTCATTTCTATTTCAGGCAACAGCATTTGCCTTTCTTCTCATTTCATTTACTCATATGTGCCAAGTGAAAGTGTTTAGCCACTTTTAAAAGAAGTATATTCCCTTAAATTAGGAATATCACTATTGATCTAATTTTGTTTCCCTTTTGTATACAGGGCATCTTAATAAAAATAAATGTGCATTTAAGATGAGGAATTTATTCTGACCTAGAAAAGCATGATGCAGATTTTTTTAGTAGTCAAAGTTATAGATCATCAATAAACTTTCAATAAATGAAAATCCAGTCTTTTAGACTGGGAAATATAGAATAATGTGGGAGCTTGAGTATATTCACATAGTACCTGGTCGATGGTATTACAGTCAGCTGAAAATCTGTTCAATATACTTCCTAGAGGTGTTGTTTCAAAAAACCTAAAATGAGACAAGGAATGGGAAAGATTACAATACTGATACTAGAATAGTTTTGTTTTTTTTTTTTGTCTTTTTAAGCTAGGTACTATATCACAGACACAAGCAAATAAATTTACAACCACAGTAAAATTTGCCATTTTTCCCTGTAGCCATGGCTTTCCAATTAAATGGCAGTCTTGAAACCAACAGGAAGCATGTCCTCAGCTCCCTCTACCGCCTAAATTATGCAAATTACATGATTAAATTAAAAAAGAAATTCTTTCATATTTGCAATTTGAGGCCTCTTAATTCATGAAAAATGCAAACAAGGTGCAGGTCTTGCATTTTTCTGGCAATAGAAATGCTAACTAAGCATGCTAAATGTTAAGTGTAACTCCAAACAGCCACTGGAATAATATACTGAAAGACCTTTCCTTTACATTTGCAAATGCAAAAAGCAAACTTCATTATTTCTCTGTAATTGTTAATTGTTCTATAACTCATGTTGAGCCTGAAGTCTAATTCTATCCTGAAAAAAAGTTTAAAAAAAATATCTGAGGTTTTTCTTGTATATTATTTCTCCATGATTTCTGGGTCAAATACAATTAGCTTAAAAATAAGATATTTTTCCTAATTTTCAGTAACATCTGGAAGTTGGAATCAAGCTACAGCTTTTCTTTCATGCACTAGAAAGAAAGTTTATGCAGGACAACAAAGGCCTTTACTGGTATCCATGCATCCCAGTGTAATCTAATGATTCCTGTGATGACACTTGTCTAAGCTCATTATCTTTCATAGGCTTGAATAATCGCTGCCTGACAGTAAATATTTCCAATTATTAAGATTATGATGCACACTATGATTGAACTGTACAACACATTGATCATTAATTATATTTTCTCCTGAATTAAAAACAGCAAAGAGAAATTAAACATGCAAGTAAACCCCTAAAGTCACAGTCAGGCAGGAGAGGCATTTGACTAGTGTCTGGGAACCCGAGTAGCCCGGGTGCCATTTGCAACTCAGTAGTTTGATACCTGGTGATTTTCAACAACACATTAAAAAATGTGATTCGCAGTCACTTCTTAATAAAAAGTGCACTTAGAAGATTGCCCTGAAGTAAGAAACACAACATGACTACAATACCATTTGTATTACAATCAGAGGAATACCTCATGGGAGCCAAAATAATTTTATTTAGTAAAGCAGAATGTAGCTTTTTGGTGACTTTCAGGCCAGTCCATTCCACTGCTATTGATGTGACAAGACATAATACAATCCCAAGACAGCAGAGAATGCTGAAAACTTTTGAATATTTAGAATGGTTGAAATCCTATGAAACAAAGAAAGCATAACAAAATTATTCACTGTAAGTTATGTTTAAGATTTCTTGTAAAAACACAAATACAAGACTGAAAAAAATTAAGAAGTAAATCCTTTTTCCTCCCTAAATTAAACTGCCAAAATTTGAATTAGTTTTGACCATCTTAAACCACAATTTATTATGCTTTGGAGAGAGGAGTTTGTTTGCATGAAAATAAGAGTAATCAGAAACTTAAAATAACAGAATACTACAAAACATTCTGAAATTATACATTTGATAATTTCATCTGGAGGAAAAAACCTTCAAACATTTTCAAAGCATTTATTATGGCTTTGTTGTGTTAATCTATTTTTAACAGGTATAGAATATAATAGTTTTTATTTTGAAATACTAATTTAATATTAAAACCCAGTATCAACAACGCATCTTTTAGAGATGAAAGTGTGACTTCAGTGAGATCATACATGTACCTCCCAAACATTGATGTGGATTATTTGTAGGTACTAAATTCTGATACAGAAAAAAAATCCCATTTCTAACAAACCCCCTCCACTAATGCAATGTACATACAGAGTACCCTGCTAAGTTACACTGTGGTCAATTCCATGTAGAATTCACATAAAAATAAACCAAAAAAGCATACTCAACATAAAAAAAAAAGTCTGTGTTTTCCATATGTTACAAAGCCTGAAAGCCCTACTTACAGTGAGAATGCAACAGTGCAGGAAAAAGAAAAACAAACTATGATATCACAATTGCTTTGGAGACCAAGGTTTAGTCCTATCAGCTAGATGGCAAAAATACAATAAATCTAGCAAAAGGAGAACAATGCACAAAACTTAATGGCATTTTTATTGCACTGTGTAGCTGAAAATGCATTAAGCTTCAAAATACAAAATACTCTGGAGTGGTTCTATTACTAGAAATATAGCACATCACATACAAATCATGGTATCACAGAATTGTTAGAGTTGGAAGGGACCTCGAGAGATCCTCTAGTCCAAATCTTGGAGCAGAGGCTGACAGTGGGAGATTACCACCGATTAAGCCATGAACGGGAGGTGAACGAGGCATTACATACCTCACAGTGAGAGCAGTTTTTCAGGTCTAGCTCTGTCTTCTCAGAAATGGCCTCTGAAGTCCAGCGTGCCAAGCAGTAGTCAATGGCTACCATCACTGTATGCTTCAGCAGCTGAGACAGAACCAGCAGTGGCAGAAGGAGGATTCCTGCTGCACTGAGGTACTTGCCACAGGCTCTCCAGGGCATCTTTGCTCTCTGATGCAGCACTGAAGACAGGTTGTCTTCATCATCACTTTCTGTTACTTCTTCTGCAATGAGCATGAAAAAAAAGCAGCCACACTGACTTACTCATACACACCTTTCATAGGGACTGGCAAGTGGCAGCTACAAAACGGGTCATCATATAAAGGGTACAGAGTGGCTTTAAGGTTAAGTTGCCTGCTCAGGCATGCATGTATTGACCTGCTAATGTTATTAGTAATGCAAGCTAAAAAGATGCAAAAAACCTTAGCACTAGGTAATCAATGTCTTCACCCATATTTTTGCAATTTAAAAGTACTGGCTTGATAAAAATGATTGCAATTTTTTCCTAGGTAAAACCTTAAACAAGTACACTTAAAGTATCGACAGGTCTGAGCTCACCCAGCATAAATTATTCAAAATCATTCCTCTTTTGTTATCAAATCATGATCGAGTATAAGAAAAAGACCCTTAAAAGTTTGGAGGAAGCTGTGACTTCTGGATGCTTGATATCATTGTAGGTAAAATAACGAAAACAACACTATTACAAATCATGACCCACATGAAAAAATGATTATTCTCTTGCCAGTTTTAGTTATGCTAATCCACTCCAAAATGATTTAACTGTGAAACAGTACTGAAGTGGTACTGGGCTCAAAGGGTGCCCTCTTACCTTCATCCTCTTCATCATCTTTCAGCAGAGCTTCACGGGAATACATAGTCCTCCGGAGATTTGTTCTTTCCAAAACAGTTTTGCTTTCAATAATAGTCTCCTAAAAAAGTGACAGTTTGTGTTTTCAACCAGAGAATTAATATAAAAAATGCTATCTGTGACAAAACTTGTTTCCGATCAGAACATCAGAGAAAAAGAAAAGTGAGATTCTTACAGCAGGCAGTCATAAGTGACTGATTTGCTGCCTCTGGGTAAAACCAAAGGAGATAAATCAGATATCTGACAAAAATTTGAGGTTGTTAGTCCCAACCCTTCTAGAATCTTAACTTGGACAGATACCCCTGAATGAAAGAGAACTAAGATTAATATCTCATTCTTCCTGTGTTGTAGTATTAAAGACAAAATGTGTTAATGGTTTAGAGTTTGATATATACACACCTGAAAAACTTTTACCCAATGCAATGAGTAAATTCAGGCATATTTCTAGAAGCAGTTGTTAGTATTGCACATTACCATGTGCTTTTCCCCCCGGATGGCCTAATTTAGTATTCCTTAGACAAGAATATTTTGATAGGACTTCACTAACAAGAATGGGTCAGAGACAATAGTACAAAGGAAGTATGAGATATCAAGATGAAGGAACTTCTCTTAATAGATCTATAACAATGGTAATAGTAATACTGCATTGGTACCAAATTAGAAATCACACACAGAATGTCAATGCTTGCTAATACTTTCAACCTTGAAAAAAACCCAACTGTCATTTTTTTTGCAAATGTCGATTGCCCTGCCCATCAAAAACCTTCTCCAGCTCTTGGTCTTGTCGATTCATTAATGTCTTCCAGTGTTCAAAGAGTTCAGTCTCTGATTTCTGAATGTCCTTGAGTGTTCCTTCTCTCTGGATGTTACCATCTTTCATTGCAATTATCTAAAAAGTTAGAAATGCAAGCGGTGAGATAAATAGCCACGTATCACTATTTATTTTAAAGCTATGCTGCTGTGCCTGGACAGAATTTTCCCTTTTCTTCTGTGCACAAATCTGTCTTTTTAAAAGACAATGAAGTTATCTCTCAACTCTTTACCCTGTATTCGAGGTGCTGCTAAAACAGAAACTTCCTGTACAATTCATGCTTTCAGAAAGGAAGGCTGCTTTTACAGAAGAAAGAAGAATGGGGTCCCTGTCAGCAGACATGAGAGTGCATTACTCTTCCTAAATACAAGTCATTAGGAAGATAAGATTTTAGAGTTCTCTTACCTCCTAAAAGGAAAAGGCTTTTAGCAACACACTGTGCGCAGCATGGTCTGCCCTCATTCAGGCAATTAGATATGAACATGCTGGCTCCACCATCTGTTTGATATCATTTCCTGATAAAGAAAAGCTAGGGAATTTGAATCCCTAAAGCTTTTAAAAGCATAAATAGTGGACAAGGTTTGGAAAAAAAAAAATAGTGCAAGACTAAGTCTGAAAGGTGTAGTTTCCAGGTTTATACCAGTGTAACTACATTATCTACACAGTGTAACTACCTTCACTTTAGATCTGACAAGGAGAATTAGAAAATGAGGTGTGTGGATTGTAAACACACATGACATCATTAGAAAATAGTTAATGCAGCATTTATTTTTCTGTCTCCCTAGAAACTCAGAAATTTCCATGGGTGTGGGGCGAGGAGGAGAATTTGCACCAGAGTAAAGGAAAAAATGAAGCAAGAAAGGACCTTTTTGTAGTCAATTAATACAGGAAACCTGTAGTTGGGCTGGACCTTAAATTCTTCTGAGGTTTTTGCTACGAAGATTTAGGATGGCCATCAGATATACCTCAAATTATATTTTTATTTAAAATTCTTTACTAAAATAAGTATTCCTGCTGCACTCTGCTGGATAAGACTTGCTAAGGCTTAATGAGACCTGTGCTTGGGGAAAAAAAAAAAAGAACTATTTTTTAATAAAAATTTTTAAATTATAAACTTCATGAGTACAAACCCTTCCTGTCTTACAGACTGTTTGGAACAGTGTATTTCCTAAAACATTACTGAAACCCAATTAAAAGATATTAAAAATAAAACAATTTTCATAGAGCATCTCATAAAACACCAACACCTAGAAATGGGTCTGACATTCATATGAAAATGGAAAAGATCACACTGTGTACATTAAACAAAATGCCAATATATAACAAGTGAAAAAGAAGAAGCTAAGATGAACCTCGTAGGGAGGGGAGAAGGCAGAAAATTCCTGTATCCTGAGAGATGCTAACCAGACAGCCAGAACTGTGTTGAGAACAGTAGCAATTCTTAAAGATGTACAACTGAGGAACAAGGTCACAACTGACACCATGAAGGAAAAATACTGTCCACCAAAAACATGATCAGAACAAGATTAATGTCTACGTGCAACTTTATAGCAAGACAATATGAAGAATTGAAAG
>VZTM01016951.1:0-40625 GCA_013400555.1 Jacana jacana
AGGGTAACCTGCTTGTTTTCAAGTTTTTCTAGACAGCTAGAGACTAGCATAGGGTGATTCTTCATGCATACACCAGGCACAAAGAATTAATTAATAATGCACGTAAATTGAGGAAGCCTGGGAGAATGTTTAATTCCAGCTATAAATTAATTTTCCAGTAGTTTTAGCCTTTTTCTTGGTCTTGGATTTTTTGACAATTAATGTGGATTTCTCTTGATACATTTGCGTAGTTTTACACAAGGGACAAAACTTATCCTAATTATTCCCAAGTTACATCCACAAATGCACCACCGTACCTGTATTTTGCAGTTTAAATGTAGCACACAAGCCTTTCTGTAGCTACTGTCACAGAGTGGATTGCATCCTGTGCCAATATCTACGAGGGGTTCACATGTCACCCCCTTCATTCAACTGTGTGTCTGATTGGGAAATGCAGTAGGTTACCAAATATTGTTTCTGATCTCTGATTGGGGAGAGATCTTTTGGAAACAGAGAAAGGAGAATGACTGATATTAAATAGCCCGTGGCAAGCAATGAATGATGTACTTCTGGTCCATCTGCTTATGAGAGTGGTGGAGGAATTGAGATTTGTAAAGTTTTTCTTGAATTAACTTTCTGTTGCCTGGATACTAATGTAAAATGTGTAGTATGAAACAGCAAAGCAGAATCATTTCATGCATTTGCAAGTGTATCTGTAAGTTATTTTTAATTATTATTGCCTGTTCTGCTCTGTTGCAGATCCCTTGCTATTTCCTGTGTATTAAACAATGACAACAACACACACTACTGCTAGATTAAAGAGATGAAAACAGATTTTTTCATTAAAGGCTCAAAAGCTAAAGGTTAGATCAGGCTCCAGTAGTGAAAATCCAAATGCATTGTAATTAAGGATAATACATCCTCTAGCATCCACATGATAAAGTACACCCTGACTGCACAAGGGGAGCTGTGGGGGAACTAATTTACAATAAACATAGGGACGGGTACAATACACTGTTCAGCTTCTTCCAAAGATGTTATCAAAAGATTCTCGGCCAGTCAATTCCAATCAGAGCTAAACATGGGAGGCTTGTATGTATTCCAGAAGATGTCAGATGTCTTGTTAGTAAACAACACTGCTCTCTGCTATTTGAATTGTTCATTATGGCTATTACCAGTCAATAGTAACAATAACCTTGCAAGAAGTGTATACAACTTCCACTCCACCCTGCGAAAAATAACCACTGTCTTGTCACAAATTTTTAGAAAGTGCATGACAAAAATAAAAGTGCAAGCAGACGAGCACTTAATCAACTCCAGAAGCAATGTTCAGAAGTTCCTACCAGATTTCTGCAAACATACAAAATCCTCTGCAACAAGACAGTGTTGCTCTATCCTTTATATTTTGAACATAAAGAAAACCAGCTCTTTATAAATCTGTATGGCTCACCACCACAGTGAAATATGTATATTTAGTAGCTGCTGCACTGCACTGGTTTGGTCAGGAGATTTAACTAAGCTCCTAAGATCAAACTGAAGGACCTTATGCAGAGGATTATTGCAACTGTAGAGATTTGACTGCATCTACCATGATTTATGGCAGCTGACTTTCTGTCCATGTTGTTCTCTAGGCTCAAATGTTTCTTGCCCTGTATTAGCTTGGGAAGTTTCTTTCATTCCCTCATATTCAGGGCATATTACTATACCAATTTGCCATGCCATTGCAGATTACATTTGCCTGAAAAAGATCACTACAGTCTGGTACAGATTTTATCTATCAGTTGTCAAATAATAGTTTTCTTTGGAAAAGCATTTGATAAAAAAGAAAAGACTGGCTTTTGTATGAATTACACATATACTCTTTAACTTCAAAGAAATGCTATCTGCTCTACAGGATTTTCCAAAGCCTTCAAAAAAATGACTTCTGTTCGTTTTGAAACCACATAGCACAGTGCAACTTGGTTCTAATTAGAGTTTCTGGGTGTTACCACACTTATAAAGTGATGACAATAACAGCTGTAATAAACAAAAGGTCTAAAAACAGTTCACAGTATAACATCTTGTGAATAAAATTTTAGTAGACATCTGAATATATAATACTTCAATTCCATGGCCCTGCAACATTAAGGACTACTGTCATTTCTCGGTGGAGAAGTTTGTAATTCATATAGTGAGCATTGTCAGTAAGCAGATTTTTCCACCCACCCATCTCCCTTGCTTTTTAGGCACTGGCTTTGTAGTGTTAGTCCCCATAAGCTGTTGGTGGTGAATGAGACATGTTCATGTAGAGTTCCCTGCAGAAACCATTGCCAAAGAGCAGCTGAGAGACTTATAATGATTCACTGGTGCACGATAGCTCTAATTTCCTCTTTCTGTTTTCAGTCTCTCAACATTTTCATTTTCTGATATTCCAGTGCCAGGACTGCTTTGTTCCTTTTTTCCTAAAGAAACAGCCTTTCTTGTTTAATTGAGATATGAGAACAGAACAAAATGTATTCAGTATGTCTCCTTAAACCACTGTATGTATATTTATATGTATTTAAAAATATATGTATAGGTGTGCGTGTATACACATGCATATAAATATATATATGTGTGTCTCTATCTCTTTTGCGCCATATATGTACATGTGTAGTGACAGAGTGGCAAATCACATCTTCTACCACCCCCACCACCCACCACCAAAAGAGACAAGCTCCAAAGCAACTCAGCTCTCCAAATTCGCCCAAGGATATTTTCTTCCCACACTCCCATTCTCGCCTCTCCCCAAATAAACCAGGTGTATGCCTTACACTACCTCCAAGTGTAGTAGCTCAATGACAAGGTAAAACCTTTTTTTTCCCAAAGATTCCACTTAAATGTTTTAGAGGTCTTTACCTCCATTAAGCATAATATGCTTGCTGTGAAGTATAGTTTTACCTAAGAAGTTTCATTGTCTCTCATTCTATGGTGCTGCTTTTCCTGATTATGTTTCCCCAAAGCACAGTTTAAGGTATAGTTTAAGCTCATTTGAAGTATGATGTATACTTTATACAGTACATATAATTTTACTTACTTTTTCTTGAACCTTACTTTATGAGGGATGTCGAGAGGGCAGAAATAAATCCCCAGACATTGTACATGTGATTATTAACTGAAAGTGCTTCAATAGGGTATTACTTCTTTTTTTAATAAAAGGTGTTGGATCTTTTTCCCCTGGGTATTAGAACAAGTCCTTGCTTGCATCAAAAGAAGCCTGTGTTGCTCTCTGCACAACATGTTAACTAAATCATTCTAGTGTAATGGTAACATCTACTATTAACAACCCAACCAAAATGCAGGTCTGATTTTTCTAACATAAACAACATGTTTGTCTGTGGCCACGCCATCTTATTTCAGAAATCACTCTGATCTTTCAACCCTGCTTTTGAAACAAAATTAACATCCCTAAACAAGACAGGTTGGCTTAAGCGACACACTGGGTTCACGCAGGAAGTCTGCAGAGCTGACCACAGTCTAG
This sequence comes from Jacana jacana, assembly GCA_013400555.1. Classification (NCBI taxonomy): domain Eukaryota; kingdom Metazoa; phylum Chordata; class Aves; order Charadriiformes; family Jacanidae; genus Jacana; species Jacana jacana. The sequence continues at coordinate 3,479 of VZTM01016951.1, forward strand.
TAGGTACTTGGGTAGCCCATCCTGGCTGTGGCAGATATTGCTCCTGCCTTTCCATGGAGTCAGAAGGGCAGGAGGCTCCCATTTCCATCTAATGTGCATGAAAACATCTGCACAGAGAAGAAGAAACTTGTGAAATGTATCATCGCAAATACATTGCAAGTAACTGCTATATCTGTAAGTCCTTATAAAATAACAAACGAAATCTCATACCATGCCACTCTGTATTTCACCAATCGTTTGGTGTTGTAATTATCAATACAAATCACAGATTTTGTGCTGGTCACACCTAATTTATGAACTGTATAGGATAACAGTTAATTGACTCAGTAGTTAATTCCCCCTTGTACCTTCTCCAGTGATATTCAAGTATTTCAGCCAAGATTTTAATTGATTTTCATAGTAGCCACTCGTTAATAGGATAATTTGTCAATACAATAATAAAACAATTGTTCCCATAGCACTGCAAGTTCAGTTTATCAGATAACAAAGTTAAGGCTGGTTTCACTAATTGAAGGCAGCTGTAAGGTCTGCAGGATGAAAGATATAAATCTAGATGGCACTGTGAAAAACTAGGTCAGAGGGCAGGGGAAAATTAGTTAAGCATGGTGGACCAAGAGTGACCCGTACAGGTGTTCGGGTTCTCTTTCAGGCCATCACTTCCTCTGTTCGTATTTGGCTGCAGCAAAGCCCACAGGTCAATCTGTGTACTTTCATGCCTGGTTTGCATTAAAAGCCAATCTAGAGCTGCTCACTTCCAAACTGCCGATAGTGTTACCTCTTAAAACATTTCACAATGTCTTTATGTTGTCATGTGTTTCCCAAGGAGCTTTGTTTACATCAGTGAGCGGATCTTGATTTGTAAAATAGGAGACTTAAAAAACATTCAAATAATCTACAAAGGTGGAAAAACGATATTACAAAGAGATGAGTGCTATTCATGAAGGCTAGATAGAGGGAAAACTGTAGTGAAAATCTATTGAAGATCAGCCCAGTTGATACAAATGTATTCATCTATCACATGTAGCCCCCCACAACATTAACAGTGTAAGCATTTTTCCCTCTGTCAAACTTTTAAAAGTGATATTTCCCATCTCTCTTGTTTTCAGCCTTGGATATTTTCCTCTGTACTGTACAACCTTCTGTCTTGATGTTATTCTACATTAACAGAAAACTTAAAAAGCACAGAAGTCTTACTAAAAGCTATTGCTTCTTATTATAATGATTTAACTTCAAACTCAAGTTTCCTTAAGAGAAAAAAGACCCTAGTCTGACATCATACATTCTGTATTATGATATGAGCTTACTTTAGTAATGTCAGGCTGAAAAGGACATACAGTTGTTTGGTCTTAGAATCATAGAATTTTCTAGGTTGGAAGGAACCTTTCAGATCAAGTCCAACCCTCAACCTAACACTGACAAAATCCATCACTAAACTATATCGCTAAGTGCTACATCTACCATTTTAAATACCTCTAGGGATGGTGACTCAGCCACTGCCCTGGGAAGCTCATTCCAATGTTTAATAATCCTTTCAGTGTAAAAATTTTCCTAATATCCGATCTAAACCTCCCCTGGTGCTACTTAAGACCATTTCCTCTTGTCCTATCACTTGTTACTAAGGAGAAGAGACCAACCCCCACCTCTCTACAACCTCCTTGTAGAGAGCAATAAGGTCTCCCCTCAGCCTCCTTTTCTCCAACCTAAACAACCCCAGCTCCCTCCGCCACTCCTCCTAAGATTTGCTCTCTAGACCCCTCACCAGCTTCATTGTCCTGTGGACACGCTCCAGCACCTCGAAGTCTTTCTTGTAGTGAGGGGCTGTTGAAATCTTGGTTGAAATAAACAACTTCAGCTATATAAGACACAGGTCCAACAAGTAGCTGAAACATCTAGATGTGGGAAATAAAATAGCCATACTGTAGTTAGTAGGACAATGGCAGTGCTAGCAGAATGGGTGTTTCTCCACCACAAGTGAAATATTTGCATACAGAAATTTTTCTGAGAGAGAAAAGGAATAAGGTGACTTCCCTTCAAGATTTCTGGTATAGAGTTTTAAGAGATCAGTCATTATAGTTACTTCCTGAGCTGTGCTTTGATGCACCTCAACTCCCTGAGTGATTCAGAAAACTGTGTAAGCCACAATATTTATGAGTGTAAGTATGTATGTATATTTACCTATGCACATCACCTGCTGCACAGGTGGAAGTGAGCCCGAGTGAGGCAAATGGACACTTCTGACTGATGGAAGTCCCAGTACCTCCATTAGAAGAGCCTCAGAAGCAGCCATTTTTGCAATATAAACTGACTTTTAGAATTTACAGTCCAACTTTTATGTATCCAATTTTTGGGCTTTGAAGTGGTGGATGGCAGTTCTTGTTGGCTTTGTTTCTAATTTTCTCCTTTAATTTGGGGATTTCAGAGTCATCTCTCCAAACTTATTTTCTAACATAGAGGTAATAAGAGTCCAGAAAAAACTGAAATCATTTTGACACCACTCGACAGAATTGCTTACTTTCAGATTCTTAGATTAAGGGCACAAGAACTGCTGTGGGGGAGAGGGGGAAGGAAATTAAAAAAAAAAAAAAAAGATTAATGAGATGCTTAATGGTTCACATCTTTAGCAAGCAGGCTCATCTCAAAGAAAGACTTCTTTGTTCAAGAAATACAAGGTAGTTTAAGCCTGAAAGTTTGCTTTACGTTTTTAGGAGAGGTTTGGTTACTTTGTTGATTCATGGCAATGATGCCACGTGTTCATATTGTTTGCTGGTGGGAGTTTCATTTTAACTTCCTCAGTTACAATATTGTTCATTCTTAACACACAGTGCAAAGCAGTTCATTCCCAATGCCATCAAACAATATTCCTTTAAAGTTCATTTGTCAAATCAATCTCATCTTTACATAAAGAAATTACATCAGGAAAATATAATAAGGTTGTTTGCTTGTTTGTCTGAGTGCTATAGATATTCATTAACTCCCCCATGCAAGGAGTGAAATATCTTTTTCACTTGGGCATCAGTGATATATTTTTCTTACTGTGGAACTGAACATTCAGGAGCTAAAACAATGCTTGCTATTTTCCTGTCAAATACTAATAGCACCACCACTAAATTAAATCTTGCCTTTATACTGTATAAACAAGGGATGTAGTAAGAAAAAGGGAAAAAAAAAAAAGAAATGTCTTTCATATTATGGTATAATTTAGTGAAGATATGCACAATGCACAAAGAAAATCTGATTTGCCAAAATATGAAAATTTAACCTCTTTTGTAGAGTAAGTATAATAATAATTCAATATAATAACAATTTAAAATGTGCGTGGGTACACGTATATGTGTATATGTAGAAAAACTATGTCAAATTTTGAGTCACAACTGCTCTAAACCAACACAGAGGTTTTGTCATTGTAACTATATGAATGAAGAGCTGAACACTGACAACAGATACATTGATAGCAGGAAATAACTTTTTATCTCTGCTTTACTAAGAATAAAAAGTTTCTGTCACCAAAATTAGGTTCATGTTTTCATGTATCTGCAAATCTATTTATCTATAAAGGTGGACAAATATTTGTGCTAATTGAAAAAAAACAAATTTCTGAAGCCTTAGAAGTCAGGTTATTACATTTGCATCATTTCTGAGAAAATCACATGAATTAGGGTAATATATGAATGTTGATTAACTCTTTTATCATTAAAATCACTTGATTTGGCATTTCCAGTGATGCGGCTCTGTAAAATTGTATCAATAACACTGTATTAGAGAAGGTACTGAAAACCTTTTCTTTAACACTCAGCAGAAAATTAAAAATTCTGAACATTTCTTGCAGGATTGCTTGGTCTAAAAGTTTGTGGCTAGACTGTACGAAGGAAAAAAAAAGTATATATTCAGAGAGACAGTACACAGAAGTGAAAGCAGCTGAACTTCTTGCAAACCACCCTCAGTTGTGAAAAGAGAGAGAACAGCGGCTACCATGTGGCACAAAACCTAAATATATATTATTTTGTTCCTTTTCGTTAAGACTGCATAGGGCATAAGTTGTTTTCAAGCATGCCTCGGACTCCTACAGCTCCAGCTGTCATGTGTAATTAAACATTTGGCCTCCACAATTACTCTACAGTGTACATATGCCAGTATTTCAAGTCTGGAATATGCATTTCAAAGAAGAATAATTCCCTGGAAATCCTAAATTGACAGGAGCAAAGACAGCCTGAAGGAAAGTAGTCAGAGAAAACTGTAAGGTCGGGATCTAATGATTAAAAAAGAAACTTCAAGAAGAACTTCAACCCTTAACTAAACCAATGGGAAAAAGAACGACAGTTGGCAAGCAGATTTCTGCATAGGGATCCTGATTAGGGAGCCTCTTGGGTTAATTTAATATTATCAGTGTTGTTCACCTTGCTGTAGTATGCCTTACCATTAATACCATTTAAACAGATTTCTTTTTTCTTAAAGCATATTTGGCATCATTTATTTCCCATGAATACTGATCATGGCAATATTAAATTTGATGATTCATATTGAATCCGAGGTTGATTTATCAGCAAAGGGAGTTATTTTTTGGGTTGTTTGTTTTCTGGGGTTTTTTTAGTTTTGGGTTTTTTTTTTCTTCCCTGCTCCACATTTACTACTGGTGCTGTTGTCCTAAGTAATGCTCGGTTTGCATTCCTGCTAGGAACCCCCTTTTTAACGTTTTGTATGAGTACCATTCATAAAGAAATAGCTAAAGACTGTGAAATTTCTAGTATAAATTGAAGAACAATGGATACAAAAAAAACCAACCACCAAAAACCAACAAAAAACCCAGATACTTTTAAACAGACAAAAAAGAAGTTAAGCAGTAATAAAAAATGAGTGAATAAATTTCTTGCTTTCAAAAATGGTTTTCTATGGAGTGGCTCTGGGGTCCAAGGATCTATTTTCCACCCTAGATAATCTGTTTAGTAGCCCTTAAATGTAAGGGACTACAAATCTCGTCCAAGGGCTTGACACATGGAGAAAAACTTTGAAAAAAACTGACCGATCTCATATTAAGACATGTGAAGACATCACCTATTTAGCTTTCCAAAAGTCAGACATTTAAGTCTGCCAGTGGAACTGTATCAGCAACAATGGAGAATTACCCCAAAAAGCTGTCAACTCTGCTAACCTGTTAGTGCTACAGGGATCCCAGTCTTTATTCCATTTCAAACGAAGCTAAGGCACTTATCTTTAACTGATGGTAACTTACTACCTTAATAAAAAATTAAAGTTCACACCGTTGTAAGGTGCCATGGCATGACAGCAAGCTACAATGCCTGTCACTGTGAATGATGGAATGACAATAAATTCCTGTGAACCTTCAAGCAGAAACACACATACAAGGAAACAATGTTTTAATGCAGCTTGGTATAAGGCTCTAGCCTGAATTTTTTTATACTGAAAAAGCAAACTTGGCAAAGCAGGAAGAGGACCACAATGTGATTGAATCATCAACATCAATTCAGCCCTTATGCAAGTGAAAGTAAAAGTCAAGTCATAACAAATTATATGCCCATTTTCTCATTATTATTCATTTCACTTCAAAATCCCACTCTGTTGGGTCTGAGGCTGTTGATAAGGAGTACAGCATTTCTTCATTAGGCCTGACCACTGAGGCACCAACTTGATAAGAAGGAGCTACCAACTTCATTGACTTTAAATGGTAATTTCTGTGTTTCTTTTAATAGGTGCTTGTGTTGCAGACTTTTCAGGAAAAGAGACAGCCTACTCCCTAATTCTAGCAGAAGCAGTAGCTTTGGAGTACCGGAGAATGGATATTCTGATTCAAAACATGGAGGAGTAACTCTGAGAGACAAGAGATTTGTTTGCTTTTCCCACTGGGTGGCCCATACTAATTGCCCCTGGAAAGGTCCCTGCTGCAGCACTGAAGCTGTGTTCTCTGCACTTCATATAAGCAAGCTAAATCCATAACATGAGAGAAGTTCACAGTGGTCAACTGTTAGAAAAATGGGTCCCAATGCCATTGTAAAATGACCACAAAAAACTTCTCCTTCTTAGAAGTCCCTGCTTGAATTTCCATTCCCACACCTTGAGACAGGAGAATTCTGTTTCAAAGCAATCTTTTCTTGATTTTAGTTGATTTAGATGTCTCAAAGGCAGAGGCTTCAAAATCAAAACCCCAAACATCCACTTATTGACTAGACAGTGTACTGTAAGAATGCAGTATCAATGCAGAAAAAGACTTAGCTCTCACTGTCTTTCCCCATTTTTTTCCTTTGTTTTCAAAAGCTATCTGACCTTGTCCTTTCATTCTGGGGGGCTTACTGTTGGAAGGAGGAATGGTGCTGAGAGGGAGAAGAGAGGGAGAAGAGAGGGAGAGCGGGAAAGGAGAGGGTATCACAGGGCTTAGTAAACTGTCAGCGTGACGGAAAGGCACTGACCGTTATACTTCTAATAAAGTCTGTGTCCTGTAATGGAAAAAAAACAAACTCATTCTGGCTCAAGCCTGTGGATGAGAAAGTAAAATCTTACCTCTGCCAAGTCAATTTTAGAAAACAGCATTGACTTTGGTGAAGACAGGATATCTACTGAACCTTAAGAGGTTTCTTTAATAGAGCTGTAGAATTCTAAAAAACAGGGGCACATCTTGAAGTTTCACTCCATATTCAGACCTCACTGAGGCTTTTTAAAATGAAGTATTGCCTTACTCATTATTATATCTCATTGTTGTGCCTTTCTCCTACTTTTTGTTGTTGGGCTCATTGACTCTATTGTCAGCCAGTCCTCTTTCCTTCAGTTGCCTGCACAGACAAGTTCTAGAATAGTATAATGTTATTTTGATCCATATCCAAAAAATGAGAAAGAGTATGAAGTGCAATTTACAATTTTTAGTCTCTTAGTGGATGCTCTACAGTACTTCTTTAAACGTGTTGTCCCTAATGCGGTCAAATGATTCCATTCTGTCCCATCCTCCTTTTCAGATCTAATTATAAGTCTGAAAGTAGTTTAACGTGCTGGAAAAAAAAATTACATAATGAAAAATAGGTTGTAGTAATTGGAATTTGTCTTTTGATCTTTGGTCCCTTCCTCTTCTTACTGAAAAGTGAAAAACAATTTTTTCCAATGAAAAATTGCAAATCTTGCACCCCTTGGGTTTGTCTGCCCACTCATTTCTTACATCAGTTGAAGTCTTAAGATTTATGAGCACATTTTTTTTATCCAAAATTTTATGTGCACTTATAAAGTGGGGAAAGGCTGCTCAGGAAAAAGTAGAACAGAAATATGGGGCTCAGTGACTCTAAAACTAAATGTAAATTGATAACATGATTTTCTTACCCATAATATTGACATTTGAGGGGGGGTGTTGTTGTTGGTGGGACATAGCAGAGTTGTCACACATAAAATACAGAACAAAATTCTGCCCAGCCTGCCCCGATGAGGATGGAGTTCTGTGTCCACTTTTGAACATCACATTTTAAGATAAATGAGAGAGACCCAAAGGAGACCATGAAAAATGACATAAGCTTTAGAAGACATGACCTGGGTGTAAAAGTTAAGAGAATTAATTTAGTCTAGGAAAAAAATTTAAAAAAATGTGACTGAGGCAGAACATAACAGCCATCTTCTACCATGTAAAGACAGTAATCATTTTTCATCATTGCCAGTTATGAAAGAGTAGAGAAAAAGTTCTTAATTTGTAAAATTAGGAAAAAGCATATTGTTGTGACACAATTGCAGGGAAAGCTGCCCATGAAGTTTCAGTAATTCCTTCTGTTAGAGATTTTTAAGACAAGATAGGCTAATACAATTTGGGAATGTCCAAGGAAAACTTGATCCTGTTTTAGGGTGAACCAGATAACCTCTTGAAATTCTATCCTCTCTGAATTTCTGTGATTCAACAACTTCTTCAAATTTACCTAAACAATCACAAAATGGGAGCACAGGGCTACTCAAGAGACAAGGCTCCCGCCTATTAGACACACATGGACCTCCAGCGTCCTTGGACTGTACAGGCTGATTTACAATACTGTCAAATCTCTTGTCATTTCTAAAGCAGCAGCACATTTTGAACCTCAATAGTTGTGAAGGCAAATTTGTTTATCAAACCAAATGTTATTGATACAGTGTTGTCTTTCTGGTCTGAACAACCCAAAGGAATTGTTCTGAAGGATATGAACTTCCCTACCTTTTTTGCATCTCCTTACACTCCACTGCTATTGATGGACTAGGGTGTGATTTGTCTAACCTTGCTGAAATTGCCTAAAGTCAACATATTGTGATGCTGGACAACTCCATATTGTGGACGAGGAATTCCATATGCCTAAATATAGCTGTCTACAGTCCTATTATAGTTAGCTGCAGTCTAGTTAATTCATCCGGAGAGTTTCTGGAGTGATTTCATTGGCCAAGCATATGTGCCTACTTGAAGGGTGAGCTGTTATGAATGGACTGACGTAGATTTCAGTGGACTGTAAAAGTAGCTTAGACAATAAGCTTATGTGCAGACATCTTCTGTGCAAAGAGAAGAAGTAGAGAAGCTGGAAAAAGAAAAAAGGGGGAAAGAAAGGAAAATGCCAGAAATGTGGGTGTCCTAAGGAGGATTTTTTTTCCTTGTTGCCTTTTACTAAGAGCAACAACAATGTACTAAGCAAATACATATTGACTATAACTTAAACATAGTGAAGAATAAAATATTTTACCCTTACTTTAACATCAATACAAATCTCCTACTCATATCAGCAGGCCTCCTAGCAGGAGGAAGAGGTTGCCCATGGAGGTGTTGAGGCCCCTTCCCTGGAGATATTCAAGGTGAGGCTCGATGAGGCCCTGGGCAACCTGGTCTAGTTAGGGGTGTTCCTGCTGACTGTGGGGAGATGGGACTAGATGACCCTAGAGGTCCCTCCAGGCCTGAACCATTTTATGTTTCTATGATATAAAGCAAGATGCTTGTAACTTTGCATTTCTTCCAAAATCCATGTGGTTGATATAAGAATAGAATTACTCTTTCAAACCATCTAATTAGTTTGATGGCCCAAGATGAAGGGGAATAGTGTGGTTCTCAAGGTAAGGCTCTGCATAGGGAGGGTGCAGAACATGCATCATTAGGGAAACACATTTTTCTTAGTATCATTTGCAGGTGCATCCAATCTGCTTGAGCATCATGACATACTGTGTGCTGTTTTCCAATTTGCTTTAGAGTGGAAAAGTTTAGTATTTTCTTGCTTAGCTTTCTGGCACCACATTATCTGTTTACCCTCTGCCACCATCAGCGTCTTTCGTCTTAGAAGATGTCTCTAATGGAATCCCACATATATAATAAAGGTCTCATTTTAAAGTTTAAAAATTCAGTACATACTGTAGCAATGAAAACACATTATTTGTATAAGAAGCTGTGGGAATACATGTTTGCACTTATATAGCATATGAACATTAACTAATAATTATGTTCAGCAGAAACTTGTCAGTCTTTCACAATAATAGGACAAATAATGCAAGAGCTGTGAAAGAATAGCAAGCAAAGCAATGATTTTGAAATCACAGCATAAAGTTATGAGTTAAAATATATGTCATTACAATCTTTGCATACTGGGGTATCACTGAAAACTAATCATTTTGCATGTTAACGAGAGAGGACTGCAGCAGTGATTAGATGGGAATAATAAGAAGAATAGTCATTAATTTGGCAGGCATAGAATATGTATCAAAGGATGAGGACAGTATAAAAACTCTAGTCAATGGTCAGATGAGAGGTGAGTTTGTGAATGATGTTAGGTCATCAGAATGTCCCGGTTGCCCATTTTAGCTTTCCTCAGCATTGACCAGAAGTACTAATTTTTATTTAAAAAAAAAACAAACAAAACAAAACAAAAAAAAACACCAAACACACTGAGTTCACTTCCCCCGTCCCATCTTTCATGTCTCTGAAGTGACTGCCAAAAAGTAGCATGGTGTCAACAGAGCAGCATTACTAATAGTTCCTGCAATGTAATATTTTCCATTAGGAACTAACCTAAAGCTGCCAAAAATGTTTTATATGCCATAACATCTGTAGTATGACCAAGTAATAAAAATGGCTTTCAGCCAACCCAGTCACCTGTGTTTGTGTGCAGATTAAAGTCTTTAAATCCAGTCACTTTATAAAACAAGCTGTTAGTTAAGTTGTACTCATCTGTTTGGCAGCAGTTTCCTCACCGAGGAAACAATTCCCACTCACCATGGGCTCCTATCTTGCACACATCTCCTGGTCAGTTTGGAATAGGCGTGTTTACAGATCACATCTTAGTTTTTACAGTGAGCTGTGCTCTCCAGTTCTAGAAGATCTTAATAAAAATCTCATTGGAAGAGACTTGTTTCCACCAAAGAGTTTTTCTATCAAAGCAGCAAAAAACAAGCTCAGTTTATCAATTAATCTATTCAATATCATTTAGTTTGTGATTACTGAACATCTGGCTTTGAATTAGGAACTGTGTGGTATATTTCATAGCAAGGGTTGAAAAAAAGGTTGCAAAAAAACTTCCCTGTAACAGTCCTCTTTCTAAAGAAAATAACCAAATCAATAAAATCTAAAACTCGTCTTGCTATTAGTTAGAGTTATTATTTGGAGAGATGTTCATATCTTCTATCTGTAATTGTATATTACTACAGCTGATGTCAGATTGCCCTTCCTCCTGTCTGCTTCAGCACTGCTAAAGTTAGTTGGTGTTCATTACATCTTGCAATTATTTGAACACGAACAATATCTAGAAATGTAGTATATTCATTTATTCATCTCTAAAATTATTTTCCTTCCTTTACTTATTTTGTGCCTTTAATTACACATGAGAGATCCAAAGCTCAAGATGTGCACCTGTAGCTACATTGCAGACTTTCAAATTAATAAATAATAAGATTTAACAGGGTCACAGCAAAGGTGGCCCAGCTGCAGGCACATTTGGGCTGCAGATTTACTGAGTGACTGAAAGCCAGTGACTAGCAGTTCTAGCTTGGGCAGCTATATTTTCTGTATCTGAAAGGAGCAGAATCTGTGTATCATCTTTATTCCCTTCACTTAAAGTGTTTATCACTTGCTTACAACACCCTAAATTCACAATTCATGTATATTGTTGTGTATCTCAAAGTGTAGAAGCAAGATCACTGACAACACAGGATTCATAGGAAACCTTAGAGCCATGATATGCTTTTCAAGCTACTTTGTTGTGGCAGTTGAATAAACTAAACTGAAACTTTTATTTATTTATTTATTTACAACTACACAGCAGCCAAGATCACAGAAATATCATGTCAAAATAAACACTTGTCTACAGAGGTGACAGCCTCAGGAATAGTTCGTGACCAAAATAGCATGGAACTATAATTATACCTTTGCTGTTGTAGAGGGTGGTCGTTGCAGGTCATGGCTGAGGTCCTTGGTTTCGTGGTGGAAGCTATTTACATTTAGGTAGTCACCTCATCTTGACTTGGGAGTGTCAGAAAGTTTAGTCATCTGTAACAAAAATAATTAATTTTATTTTTATATCTTTTCCATCCTTCAAGAGAAATAGAGGAAGACAGATAGAAGAAAGATCTAAAGCTGCATATTTCTAGATGTGTTTGTGACACCTACACTTGTACATCCCCACACAGATATGTCAGATTACACCCTTGGAAACACACCTAAACACAGGGATCGGTATTCAGGCATTGACCATGGCTGTAGCTGACTGTCAAGCCTCTTCCAGATTAAAATACACTGACCCTGAGGAGAACTTCCCAAAGCTTTTTGTCTTTGGCCACTCCACTGTCTGCAGATTGACTGTCCACCCATCTCCTTCCTTCAGGAGGCCTGTGTTCCAGGAAAAATTAGCAGAAAGCCATGTGCATTGTGTAGGGAGAGGATGGATGTGGTTGTGTCCCCATAGTTGTGGGCCAGGTAACCTTGCAGGAGCCTGAGGGCCTCCGTGGCTGGTCCCTCTCCTGACCTGGGCCATCTACAAATACTCTGACAAGTGACACCTGCCCAATATAATTGCAGGAAGGAGAGAGTTGTCAGCCATAAATGTTTCATACTTGGAGCTGTATAGCCAAGTCAAAACAGTACTGTCTGACAGGAGATGCAAGTACAGCCCTGCTGCAGTCAGAACTTGTAGGACTGTACCCAAATAGAGCACAGAGTTGTGCTGTGTGGGTGAATTATGTTGGGGTACAACACTGTGCCTACAGCATTGAGAAGGTACCTTCTTGATCTCCATTCCTTGTCCATTTCAGGATAAATGGAATCTGTTGTTGTGTAATTGCCAGAGTTGCTTATGAGCTTCTTGGCAGCATTGATAAATGGTGATAACCCACGGATAAAGAGTTGATCTGGGGCCAAAGTCAAATTACATGTGCAACAAGAAGGAGCAAGGAACAGGAAAAAGAGTGAGGTGCAAAGAAAGGGGAAGGAAAGGATTGTTAAGCCCTGGAAACTTGAGCCTGCTGCTTCTACTGCCTTGGGTCAGATCCAGCCAGGTTTGTCAACCTAAAGAAAAGGAGGCTGAGGGGAGACCTTATCGCTCTCTGCTACCTGAGTTTGTAGAGTGGTGGGGGTTGGTCTCTTTTCCCAAGTCACAGGTGATAGGACAAGAGGAAATGGCCTCAAGTTGTGCCGGGGGAGGTTCAGGTTGGATATCAGGAAAATTTTTCACACTGAAAGGGTTATTAAACATTGGAATGGGCTTCCCAGGGAAGTGGTCGAGGCACCATCCCTGGAGGTATTTAAGTGATGGGTTGACATAGTGCTTAATAACATGGTTTAGTGATGGTTTTTATCAGAGTGAGGTTGATGGTTGGACTAGATGGTCTGAAAGGTCCCTTCCAACCTAGAAAATTCTATGATTCTAATTCTATGACATTTATCCAGATCCGGGATGCAGAAAAGGGGGAAGTGCAAATATTTTCTTCCATTGCTGAAATTAGGAGGAAATATAAAAAACAGATGACATGGATTCCATTTTGGTTTAGCACAACCAGTATTACTGAGGACATGCCCTGTAATGTTTAACTGAGTATAAATTCACAGCACAAATACTGTGTATAGATAAACCTGCCATAGAGATTTTGTGAGATGCAGCTTAAAATAAACACAATATGAGGTGATTAAGCTTGCTTAATGATTGATATATAACAAATATTAAAATATTAATATACAATATTAATAGAATAACATAATATTTTAATAATATATATTACATTTATAAATATATGGATAATATAGAATTAATCTAGTGTAAATAATCATCTATCAATACACTATTAATTCTGAGTACACCAGTGAATAGCATTTGTTGTTCTGAAGACAGCAGCAATCATACTACTCAGGAGAGAAAGCAATGATGACATGAAAAACAATGATAGAGCACATATTTTGATACATAGCCATCCTACACTGATTTCAAAGCATAAAGCAATGTGCTCAACTTATTAAAGTAAGAGTTTATAAAATACTCTTGGAGCCTGTGTTGTGCATTTATCAAATTCAAAATTTCACATATGGAAAATTAAATTTGATTTCTGGTCTCATATGAAAAAGAAGTTGATTTATATTTGAGGAAACAATAAGTCTCAAGACCCACAACTATCTTTTACTGTGGTATTTTTTTTCTCCCTGGGGGAAGAGAAAAGGTATTGGAACACACATAAAATTTAGGTGCTTTAAGAATTTCTCCAGGACTTCTGTTAGATTTGCTATCAGAAGAGACAATAAAATGGGAATTTATGTTTTTTCCTTAACAAATCTTATGCTTTCTGATCTGGTGTTTTGTCATTGCAATTAGGGCTATTCCTCGAAGGAGCAAACTGAAGAATGGTGCCACAGTGTTTATTTTAGTTTTGACCATTTGAAAAATATGAGGAATGTAGGGAAAATAAAGTTCATATATGTCATCCACATATTTTTTGCTGACAGATTGCTGCTTCATGGAACAGCTTCATGGAACAAGATAACTTGATTATGACTAACAAGAAGAGATACTGATGATTTTATTTTCCTCAGTAAAGATTGCAGCCATGCAGGAAATTAATTTATGGTTGTAATAAGATTTCAGGCCATACCTATATCAGGTGAGAATATCTTCCTAGTATCTCCGTAAAAGAATCAGCAACACAGGATTAGAATAATGAGGACATTTAATAATTATACTGTCTGAATCACTTCTGCAGTATTATAGCATTCCATACAGCATCTTTAAACAGTTTGCATAGGGTTTATCTCCTCCTCTGCCTACACCTGTTGCATAGAGCCTCTAGTGATGCTAGGGATAGTAACAGGACTTAGCTGGATTTATTCAGTGAACTCCAATTTATGACAGTCTGTGTTTCGAGTTGGATACAGGAAACATATTGGGGTATCCAGGGCAAATATTGAACCCTGAAGCACAGGTTGCTGACCTCAACTGCAGTACATGTAAAGAAAAGCCCCTCTTGGTTGTCTTTCTGCTCAAACAGGGAGATGATTCTGGTAACTGGATCACTTCTACTTTCATCCAATGACTTTCTGTATTAACCTGTGGAATTTATTTATACTTCTAAAACAAAGATCTGAACCTGAAAGAACAGTATCCCAACTGTGGATGCTCACTATTATGCCTGAAACGCAAATTTCTTCTTTGCTCATTCTCTGGCCCTATGATATATTATAGAGACACATTAATTATAACTACTCTGTGTTTTGGTTAGCTGGGCTTTGTCCCAGGGAGCAAGAGCTACATCTGCACAACAGCTTAGTCCTCTCCCACATCCCACCATAAGTCTCACGCAGTGCTTTTCATCTCTAACTCCTCTAAAACATGAATCCAAAGTTTGATCTATGGTTATCTAGACACGGGAGGCCAACAGTTCCATAACAGCTCTTGTGCTATACAGCATTCCAGATAGACACGATAAGCAGTCAGGAGTCAAGCTCCAAGCAGAAACTCCATCCTATCAAGGTACCAAGCAGACAATGGCTACTGATATTTTGTTTCTTACATAATAAATTTAAAATAATTCCTGTCGGCCTGCTCCAAAGCCAAGAGTCTTCAAGCTCAAAGAGACTGCCGACAACAATTTCTCCTCATCCTACTACATTCCTATTTCTATCCAACCCCACAAAAACTAAGATGCACAGAAGCAACTTGAAAGAAACACCTAATTAATTCCAATATTTTTATATCTTTTACATTTCTATAGCACCATTAAGGAAATGTCTGCAATTTACCATGGAGATAATGAAGAAGAGGAAGAGGCTTATGGTGGCTTGACCCTGGCTAGCCACCAGGTGACCAGGCTCTATCACTCCCCCTTCTCAGTAGGAGAGGGAGAGAAAATTCTATGAAAAGCACCTGGGTTGAGAGAAGGACGAGGAGAACACTTGTCAATTACTGTCCTGGGCAAAACAGACTTGACTTGGGGAAATTAACTTAATTTTTGGCCAATTAAACAGAGTAAGATAACGAGAAATAAGAACAAATCTAAAAAAAAACCACTTTCCCCTATCCTTCCCTTCTTCTCAGGCTCAACTTAATTCACAACTCTTCTACGTCCTCTTCCTGAGTGGTGTAGGGTTACAATTAGTTCATAGTGCTATGTATCTGCTTTTTATGTGTCCTCCTCATGCTTTCCCTGTTCCAGCATGGTGTCCCTCCCACAGGAGACAGTTCTTCATTAACTTCTCCAGCATAGGTTGTTCTCATGGGCTGCAAGTCTTCAAGAACTGCTACAGCAGGGGTCATCTCCACAGGGTACTGTCTTTCAAGAACAGGCTGCTCCAGCACGGGTCATTCGTGTGGTCACAGGTCCTTCCAGAAAAACTGCTCCTGCAGCTCCATGGGCTGTCACTTCCTTCATGACACAACCATCTGCTCCAGTATGGAGCCCTCCACAGTCTGCAGGGTACCTGGTCCATGGGCTGCAGATGGACAACCTGCATCACCATGGTCTTCACCATGGGCTGCAGTGGAATCTCTGCTCCAATGCATGGAGGAGCTCATCCCTTTCCTTCTTCACAGATCTTGAGGTCTTCATAGTTGTTTCTCTCACAAATTCACACTCATGTCTTCCAGTTGGTGATGCGCAGCAGGTTTTACCCTTACCTTTTCCACAGAAGTGCTACCGACCTCGTTGATGGGCTCAGCTTTGGCTAGCAGCAGGTCCAACTTGGAGCTGGGTGGAACTAGGTTTGTCTGGCATAGGGGCAGCTCCTGGTACCTTCTCACAAAAGCCACCCCTGCAGCTCTCCTGCTACTAAAACCTTGCTACATAAAGCCAGTACTACCATTAGAGATCACAGGATGCCTAGACAGAGATTTACAAGATGTTTATTAGAGATGTGTTCTAGGCACAGCTTTAGAGTTCTTGATCCTGTAGCTTGAGCTCAAAAGTTATAAGCATGTGGGCACAACTGGAAGCTCAAGACCCTTCTGGATCAGGTCTTCTGTTTCACTAGTAAATGTCCAAATGTGAGTAGTGGAGCTTCTGAATGAGTCTGCCATCCTCCTGCAAGGGGTTCTCTGTTGTTTTTTGTGCTCAGGTCAGGGAATGCAGGAAATATTTCTGCTCAACTTTGAACAGTGGAGCAGACACAATCAGACGTACCTTGTTCACAAACAGTGAAACTAGTGCATATAGTCTCATATTTGAGTTTAAATATCCGGGGAACACTGAAGTCCAAAGTGCAGTTTGTTTATAAATGTCTGAGACATTGCACACTTCCTGAAAATAAGGGGGTTTTCTGAAACACTTCTTGGCTTTTGGATCTATATTCCACATGAACAGTGTCTTATACGCAAGGTAGAGAATCTATAACTGATTTTTCATTTAGAATGGCAGAGTGGTATCCTTTCAGGTGAAAGACAAAACTTATTTTAAAGATAAGACATTATTAGACATTATTACCATGATATGAGGTAATCGCATGAACCTAGAGAATCATTTTGCATCACTTAAAGCCATTGCTCTACTTCACAGACTTGATTACAAAAAGCTCTGAAAAAATGCACAAGATTTTCTTAGGACATCAGTCAACAACTCTTCACTTCTAATGAACAAGCCAAACTCTTCAGATTTCCTTGATTTCTTCCTGACAATTCAATATGAAACCACACGCAATAGAACAGTAAGAAACAATCTGTTAAAGGAAAACAATCACAACTCTGGTTTACGTGCCCTAATGGCCCAAATGTAAATAAGTACTCAGAAAGGCAAATTAGCATAATAGGCACGAATTAACTGACTGAGATAAACTAGAAAGCGTTTCTGCCTCAAACTGGATCAAAATAATTCTGCATAAGTAGAAAAATATCTTTAAACTCATGTGCGTCTTTTTAATTTCTTGACTTAATATTAACTGAAAATGCCACAATATGGCATGAAAGGTTATTCTTTTCATATATACCCCCTTGGCTGTAATCTAGGAAAACCAATAATCCAATATAAAGGGTTTGGTCTGAAAGCAACAGAGTATATTAACTAACACATGCCAGTAAAGAAAAGCTGAACAAAATCTTTTTCTTTTGAGGTCATCAGGTCATTAGGAAGTAGGTATAAGTTACTTATAATACAATATGCAAAGGGTGCAGGGTTCTGTTCTCCTGCAAGTATATATTTGACAAGTTTTGTCTCTGGGATTGTTTGCTAGGGGGCTTTTATTTACTTTTCCAAATATTTCTGAGCATACTTAGCATTCAGGATTCTATATAACACTTGAAAACATTCAGAAGACGTCCTAAACAGTAGCAATTTATTGAGTATTTCTGGAGTTTCCAGTATAGGTGTGGAACAATCGGACTTCCAAATTGATTGCTCATATTCTTTCGTGAAAATTGTTTATGCCATACAGTTTGAAGTTTTGCAAAATCACATGCATCCAAGATGTTTTACTGCTTTCCATGGACCATTGAAAAACACAGTTCTCCATTTTGGCTTCAGAAACAGAAGAGAAGAGTACCTGAAAAAAAAATATTTATTTGATTGTGTAAGAATTATATACATAATAATATATAAATAATAATGCCAAGTTTTACAGTTTCAGTAAATGATATATCAACACAAATGTGCATCTTTGCCCTATTAAGAGTGATTTTTAATGTTTTAAGTTCTAGCACACCAGTTTTGATTGTAGAATCATAGAATGGTTAGAGTTGGAAGGGATCTTAAAGTTTGTCCAGTTCCAATCCCCCTGCCGTGGGCAGGGACACTTCCCACTAGAGCAGGTTGCTCAAAACCCCATCCAGCCTGGCCTTAAACACTTCCAGGCATGGGGCACCCACAGCTCCCCTGAGAACCTGTTTCAGTGCCTCACCACCCTCACACTTAAGAATTTATTTCTAGTATCTCATCTAAAACTCCCCTCTTCCAATTTAAAGCCATTACCCCTTGTCCTGTCACTATACTTCCTAACAAAGAGTCTCTCTCCAGCTCTCCTGGATCTCCTTGATCTTAATATCTATCTCAGTAGGTTTCTGTATAGTTTAACCAAATGTGCCTTCAGCAATGATTTGTCATTTTTTTCTAAATGAATCTGAAATTTTATGTAAATTAATGACACAGTGATTCTTTGAAAATTTTGTGTCCACAAATCTTTTTTTTTTTTTTTTTGAATCTTTTATTCCATTTTTCAGCTGATCAAAGACATTTCCTTAGATGGGATTTTTTATAAATAAAACAAGCAAGCATACTGCAAATTTTAAGTAGTTTGGTAGATATGTAGGTAGAATCTAAATTAGCACATTGTCTAGGGTAGTCTACATTGACCTATTTAGCTTTAAAGCAGAGCTGTAAGAGAGTAATAATGAACAATAACTGCTTTCTCTACATCACATTTCACACATATCATTTAAAATTTATTTATTTAGCATTGGCAGAGAAAACAATGCAAAGTATCTGGCTTGTAAAATCTAAGAACAAGGTTAGAAATAACAATACTATTAAGTCTGAAGCCCCAAAGAAGCTCAGTAGTTTCAAAATTTCAAGTCAGATATTTTGAGTGTCAAGTAAGCAAAAATTGATTGTCTTTGGAGTTCCCATCAGCAATTGAAAATCATGGAACCATAGAATCATAGAATGGTTAGAGTTGGAAGCGACCTTAAAGATCATTAAGTTCCAACCCCCTGCCATGGGCAGGGACACCTCCCATTAGAGCAGGTTGCTCAAAGTTCCATACAGCCTGACCTTAAACACTTCCAGGAATGGGGCATCTACAACTCTGAGCCACCTGTTCCAGTGCCTCACCACCCTCACACTGAAGAATTTCTTTCCCGTCCCTTATCTAAATCTGCCCTCTTCTAACTTAAAGCTGTTCCCCTTGTCCCGTCACTACACGTCCTGACAAAGAATCCCCCTTCAGCTCTCCTCCTGTAGGCACCCTTCAGACATTGGAAGGCTGCTCCAAGGTGTCCCTGGAGCCTTCTCTTCTCCAGGCTGAACAACCCCAACTGTCTCAGCCTGTCTTCACAGGAGAGGTGCTTCAGGCCTCTGATCATTTCTGTGGCCCTCCACTGGACCTGTTTCAACAGATACATGTCCTGTGTTGAGGACTCCAAAGCTGGACACAGTACAGTGGGGTCATGTATGCATGTAGCTTATAGGCATTACAATTCCTAAGACATTTTCTTTTAGAGGGAAGACTCGGCTAATCATTTTGAAGCTGAGTCTTGCCATTCTCCCTTTTGCTAACCTGTATGCCTATCTTTTCTTCTGTTGCTTAAGCGTTTAATCAGAACATGTGATATACACTGGCTTGTGATCACATACCTACCTGGTAAATATTACTCACATGCAGAAGAGGGCTCCTTTTACAAAACCTGCCTCAAGAGATACAGAAGGTACTGTTAGAATTGACGGGATATTTTTTCTAGACAAAAGACTAACAAACTTGGAGAAAACCAGTGTCTCATCTGAAAATCTTCTCAGATAATCAGAAACAGATAAAGATAGAAACATCAGTGAGATTTAAGGAGAGGTGGGACTTTTAAATTACTTTGATGGAAAAAGGAGGGGAAGAGCAAACAGACAAGCAAACAAAACAAATTGGGAATGGTTTATCCTTGCCAGACTATACAACAGAATCACAACTTAGGAATGCAGTAAAGGACAAAAATGGGAATCACCTGCAAGTACAAAAAGAGTGAGTCTCTTTTTCATACCAAGTGCTAGAAAGTGGTTTAAAGGAGATCATAAAAGAGTGAACAGAGAAAAAATGTTAATTCTTCCATTATAACTTCTACAAGCTTGAAAGCATTTATGCTTCTCTATGCTGCATTCACTTTTTTCTCAATTAGGACAAGGGAAAGCATCTACCAGACTATATCTTCACATTCTTCTGTGGGTGATAGCTGTCATTCAAAGTCCAGCCAGTTTATTTTCTCATTTTCTTTGTTTCTTCAGGACAATATACAGGAAATTATAAGCAAACTCCTCAGTAGGTTAATGCTTTTAAAATCAATAGTTACGTTGATGTTAGCTAAAAATGAGTTAAAATTAAGAGTTCAGGCACACAATGTACTTCTGTATTAATGAGGTGATTTGTGTAGACCTGTCATTGAGTGTTAACATTTACAAATGTAATTAATTCAGTCATATAAAACAAATATTAGATAGTTATATTTTGATGAATTTAAACCTATGTATAAATGCCAGCAGAAAGTTCCAATCATACTTAGTCAGGAGTATGCATTAATCTTGCTTATTTTTCCTCTATACAGTGTACTAGACATGATCTTCTGGCAAAATTAGAAATAAATGCCTACATTTGACCTCTGACTCATGCAGTGTGGAAACGTACAATATTTAGGTTTTAATTGTGCTATTTTTCAGCTGCACCAAATCGGACCATCTGTCTAAAGTGTGAACTAGGTTTGTTTTTCTACATATATTGAAATGCATTTTTAAAAATTATGTCTTAATAATTTTTCTAAGCAAAAAGTTCAGGAATATTTGCATATGTCCAAACAGGAATAGCCCAACATGCAATTAACAATAAAATATGCATTGAATAGGAAAAATCAATATTGATCTGCAAAATACCATGCCAATTTGTTGTCACAGTAAACATCCTTTCCC
Organism: Jacana jacana; assembly: GCA_013400555.1. Classification (NCBI taxonomy): domain Eukaryota; kingdom Metazoa; phylum Chordata; class Aves; order Charadriiformes; family Jacanidae; genus Jacana; species Jacana jacana. Next base: position 24,509 of record VZTM01016951.1, read on the forward strand.
TCCAATCAACTGGTTTTCTTTGACAAAGGGAATGGGAAGAGGAAAGTGCTCAAATGAAATATAAGTGAATGTTGTTTGCAAAGAAGAAATGTATGTTCCAATAGCAAATACTACAGGCCAGATTTTCCTACAAGTTTCTAGTTTTTGTGCTTCACTTAAAACAAAAAGTGAAACAGATCCTGAAAATCACATTTGAAAAAACTATCACAGATGGCAATGCTTATTTGTATACTCACTAGATAATGCTCACAGTATCATATATTTGCATTTTATTTTCACTCAGAAGTTGTCTCACAGTTATTTTCATTCCAATAGGCAAGTCTCTTCCACAGCAAAAATGGACATGGTGGCAAGAGGACTTAAGCAGTGTTAAGATGAGACCATCAGTACAGAAAGATACTGTTCCAGCAGGTCCTCTGGAAAGACTTGTTTGCAGAGCAGACAGATTTGCAAGACCCTGAAGGCTGATATCCTATGACTTAAGGCTATTAGACCGGTGAAGAATGGACTTCCCCGCTCTTTGGGCCTCTGTGCCCATGTTCACAAAGGTGGCCTTTTATCTTGAGGATCTTGGCCTTATCAGGAAGAGGTAGCTTCCTTTATCTCTGCCTGCTTACTCCTCCCTTGCACTCAAAATGGCATATTCCAGTCAAAGAACTGCCACATGCAAATGTAACAGTCTTCGTATCCATAAGAACAAACATCAGCTATTCTGAAACCCCTTGAAATTACTTTAGCCACATACATGCCCCCCAAAATTTTGAGCAGTGCCACTGCTGAGATTGTTCGTTTTTTTCCTCCTTCTATCACCATCACTTCACACTCCAGAAATGCTAATCCCAAAATATCTACACAGGAGCTTAAGAATTTCTTATATCTCCACAAGACATAAAGATGAAATGTAGATGTTTTCAAATCTGACATCCGTATCTGAGTTAATCACCTTAGCCTTTATAATCAGTGAGTGGGTAGGATAGGAATTTTTTTGGCATGGTTCAACTCCTCCAAAAGTAGAATTTTGTCAAATGCTTGATGCCCTAAATGTGCCTATCATTCTCCAGAAGACCATGGCATGACTAGCTGAGATTATAGGTGTCTGAAGTTAGGTGAGATGAATCCCACCTACAGTGATGTATTAAATAAACAACTGCTATCAAAATATCCCAAAACACATCAAGTTGATGACTGCTATAGTTTTATATCAAACATCCCCCTGAAGTGCCCTTTACTTTATGTGTTATTGTCAAAATGAAGTAATGAAGACCAATAATGAACAGCTGGAAAAGTGCGTGTTACATAAAGGTGAAGAACATCTGGAGTGTTCTACAGAGGATTCAATAGACATTTGAAAGAGATAAATGTAATTCAACCATCTAGAATTGCAAAAAGCAAAGTAAAAAGAGAGGAAGAAAAGAGGAAAGTAAAAGAAAGGTGCCAGATTCCAGACTGCTTATTTATTCTTTGGTTGAGAAATCACGAAAATTTAGTTATCTTTTGTTAAAGTTGCCATACTATCTGATATTTCTGTGACAACAAACTTAATGATTAGAAATATTGAAGACCCAAAGCCTGAAATTATACTGGTAAAAATTTTAATTCAATTTTACACTTAAAATAACATACTGAAAAGAATGTATGATCAAAACTATTTTTCAGGACATGCAAGAATATGCATTAAAATAACTATTTGCAAGTACAGCACCAAAAGCATACAGATTTTCTGGTTTGCTGAAGACTCTGTTTATGAGAGAAAACTAGTAGAAATCTTTGGTCATTTTGAGGCACACTGAAGTTATGTGTGTAAGAATATCTATTTGCTTTCTTTTAGTTTATAGTTTGAGAATTGTGCTGGTTTGGGCTGCGATAGAGTTGAGTTTCTTTCAAAACTTGGATGGGACTATGTTTCGGATTTCTGCTGAAAGCAGTGTTGATGACACTGAGATCTTTTTGTCATTGCTGAGCAGTGCTCACACAGCCTCAAGGCCTTTGCTGCTCCTCACACTGCCCCACCAGTGAGCAGGCTGGGGGTGCACAGGAATTTGAAAGGGGATACAGCAGGGACAGCAGATCCCAACTGATCAGAGGGATTTTTCATACCATATGACATCATCCTTGCTATGTAAATCTGGGGGAAGTAGAAGGGAGGGAGGTTTGGATTTATGGTGTTTGTCTTCCCAAGTAACCATTATGTGTGATAGAGTACTGCTTTCCTGGAAATGGCTGAACACCTGCCTGCTGATGGGAAGTGAGGACTGAATTCCTTAGCTTGCTTTGTTTGTGTGTCCAGCTTTTGCTTTACCTATTAAACTGTCTTTATCTGAACCCACGAGTTTTCTCACTTTTACCCTTTTAATTCTACCCCCATCCCACCAAGAGAGAAGTGAGTGAGCGGCTGTTGTGGTACTTAGTTGCCAGCTGTGGTTAAACCACACCAGGAATGAATATTGAATAGCAGATAAGATTTTTTCATGGCTAGTACAACACCTGGTTTTCAAAGCCACAGTTTTACAGAAAATACCTACTGTATGATATATGTTTATTAATAGTGTTCCTTTCACATTAATACTTTAAGGTGAGCCAGTAGGGTATTATGATATTGTAAAATTTTAATCCTAATAAATGTGCCTATGGTAATAAAATATATGTAAGTTATTGCCTTTATGAGTTTGAAGTTGATTTATGTTATGTTGTAACCCATTTCTGAGGAGGATATCTTGCTGAACCTTGGAAATGTGTATATTGCAGACTACTATTTTTCTTTTCACTGTTCAAAATTTAATAAACAGTTCAATGGTTATGCAGAATTTTTAGAAGAATTAGTATTGAAACAGAAGGACATACCAAGTTTTAGAGAGGTATTTACCTTTGAGAGCCCTGTGTTACAAAATCTTAACAGAACAGTTGCTCACATTCAATTTCTTAACAACTACACATTTCAAATATTTTTAGATCTTCAACAAGCTACCAGATATTGTCTAGTGCATAACACAGATACAAAGAAAAACACATCTGAAATTTCGCTCTAAGACCATTTCCTCTCAGTGTTTCTTTACACTAATTATTTGTTACTAGTGTGTACACAGCATCTCACCTCAGAAACCACATATAGACTGCTGATCAAGATGTATGTTTTGGATTATTTCAAGTATCGAGTTAGCTTTATATGATGACTATTCTTTTCCTTATTTTGTGCTGCTGTCTGTTGTGTGACCTTTTACAACAAAGCATTGGGGAGGTTTGCTTTCTCTATACTGGTTTGGTGATTTTTATTTTTGCACTATTGCATATCATTATCTTGAGTTATAACTTATGTTCCTGATTTCATTCTTTAAATACAAAAATCATTTGAATGAGAGGTTTATGAAAATTTCCCTTGAAAGGCTTTCCAGATAGAAATGCATTTTTTTGAGAAATCAGTTCTCAAAAAAAAAAAATCTAAACTATTTTAAAACTGAATCGAAACTTTTCTACATTATAATTCATAAGTTCAAAATAAAATCCACTGCCTCAAAGCACTTTCAAACAAAGTTTTCATCCTTTCCTATCATCAAGGCTCTCCGGAAGACTACACCCTCCATAAGTTAATATGAAAGAAACTAGAGTGGAACACCATTGAACTCTTATAATTTGAGATCCTTGTAAGAGACAGGACATGTGTAGGGAAACCTCATTCAGAAGGAAATGGAGATAAGCGCCAGCCAAGCTACATCTGCTGTGAGCTGGCATTCATCCCCCATGTGCCTTGCAAATACAGCTTAACTAATGTTGGAAAAAACGGAAATGAAGAGTTCATCTCACTGATACTAGACACCTAGTATTTAGGCATGTAATCTTAACTAGGTGTCAATATTTCTGTAAGAGGGAGACACAGGATCAAAAATAATTTACCCCATCTCAAGATAACCTGAGATGGGCAGGGACGCCAAAGACAAGTGCTTCTTCAAGTGTTTCAGTAGCAAAAGGAAGAGTAGGGAAAATGTGTACCTTCTGCTGAATGAGGTGGGCACCCTGGTAATGGAAGATGCAGAGAAGGTGGAGTTACTGAATGCCTTCCTTACTTCAGTCTTTGCTGCTACCCAGGTCCTGGAGGTAAAAGAGAGACACTGGAGAAAGACCAACTTTCACTTGGTTGAGAACAATTGAGTTAGAGATCATTTAGGCAAACTTGACCTCCATAGATCCATGGGCCCTGATGGGATGTACCCACGAGTGCTGAGGGAACTGGCAGATGTTATTGCGAAGCCATTCTCCAATATCTTTGAAGGTCACGGAGAACAAGAGAAGTGCCTGAAAACTGCAGGCACTCCAGTCTTCAAAAAGAGCAAGAAGAAGGAGGACCCAGGAAACTACAGGCCTGTCAGCCTCACCACCATCTTTGGAAAGGTGATGCAACAGTTAATTCTCTACATGCTCTACAGAGGGACTTGGATAGACTGGATAGATGGGCCAATGTTAATGGCATGGACTTCAACAAGGCCAAGCGCCAGGTCCTGCACTTGGCCACAACAACCCCATGCATCGCTACAGGCTTGGGGCAGTGTGGCTGGAGAGCTGCCTGGCAGAAAAGGACCTGGGGGTGCTGGTCGACAGGCGGCTGAACATGAGCCAGCAGTGTGCCCAGGTGGCCAAGAAGGCCAATGGCATCCTGGCTTGCATAAAAAACAGTGTGACCAGCAGAAGTAGGGAGGTGATTGTCCCCCTGTACTCAGCACTGATACAGTAGCCACACCTTGAGTATTGTGTCCAGTTCTGGGCACCTCAACACAAGAGAGATATCGAGGTGCTGGAGCGAGTACAGAGGAGGGCAACAAAACTGGTGAANCATGTAGAGGAAAAGAAGGTTATTGGGAGTGGTCAACATGGATTCTCCAAGGGGAAATCATGCTTGACCAATGTAATAACCTTCTATGATGGCATGACTAGTTGGGTGGATGAGGAGAGCAGTAGATGTTGTCTACTTTGACTCCAGCAGGCTTTTCCCATAATGACATCATACATAAGCTTAGGAAGTGTGTGTCAGATGAGTGACAGTGAGATGGATTGAGAACTGGCTGCAATGGCAATGCTCAGAGGGTTGTGATCAGTGTTGCAAAGTCTAGCTGGAGGCCTATAACTAGTGGTGCTCCCCAGGGGTCAGTCCTGGGTCTGGTCTTATTCATGTTCATCAATGACCAGGATTAGGGGACAGAGTGTACCCTCAGCAAGTTTGCTGATGACACAAAACTGGAGGGGTGGCTGACACAACAGAAGACTGCGCCACCATGCAATGAGACCTAGACAGGCTGGAGAGTTCAGCAAAGAGGAACTCAATCAAGTTCAACAAGGGCATGTGTAGGGTGCTGCATCTCAGGAGGAATAACCCCATACATTGGCACAAGTTAGGGGTTGACATGCTGGAAAGCGCTTCTGAGAGAAGGACCTCGGAGTCTTGGCAGACATCAAGTTGGCCATGAGCCAGTAATGTGCCCCTGTGCCCAGAAGGACTAAAAAGAGTGTGGACAGCAAGTCAAGGAAGGTTATCTTCCTCCTTTACGTCACACTGGTGAGGCCACCTCTGGCATACTGTGTCCAGCTCTGGGCCCCCCAGTTCAAGAAAGACAAGGAACTTTGGGGATAGTTCAGCAGGGGGCTGCAAAGATGATCAAGGGACTGGAGCACTTATTTTGTGAAGAGAAGCTTAAAGACCTGGGTCTGTTTAGCCTGGAGAAGAGAAGACTGAGAGGGGATCTCATCAATGCTTATAAGTAACTAAAGGGCAGGTGGGCCCTGCTCTAAGTGAACCTGCTTCAGCAAGGGGCTTGGGCTAGGTGATCTCCAAAGATCCCTTCCAATTCTGCTGTTCCATGTGCAGGATAAATTGCATTCTGAGGACACCTGTCTCCCTTCCTCTGTATTCATGTGCAAACAGTACCTAGGTGGTTAACTCTGAGGATGCAGCTAACTTTAAGAAGGCTGAAAGTGGAGGCCAGAAATCTTACATGTCCTTAATTTCCATATACTTATCCATAGAAGCAAGATTGTCTTCTCCATGGGAAGATTTAGAGCAGGATCCTTACCTATATTCCCTGAATAGCCTTTTGCAGAAGCCTGTCTCTCTTCACTGACTATTCAAAGTCTGCAAGGTTACATATTTTGATGCTGTTTGACAAATGGTCCCGTCTCATAGAATAATAAAGATTGCCACATTACTGGGACATCCGCAAGCCAGCAGCTACTCATTTCAGGGGAGAAAACCACTGTTCTGGAGATGACAACCTGATAAAAAACCATAAAGCCTGGTTTTCAGCATCACTGAAGGTTTCTTGGCAGCACTAGAAACACACTCAGTTGAGTACAAACTGTATGTTTTCTTCTTCAATCTCTTGAACACTGTATGCAAGCAATACCTGTTAGACTGGAAAATCAAATCATGAAGTTTATGCAGATTTTTCCTGAGCAGATTTTTCCCAGCTAAGAGAACTACATGCACCTTCAACCTGAATATTTGTTGTATGTTGCAGCTTTGCCATCTTCACTGGCCTAAAACAAGTAAATTCACTGTATCACTGTATCACATAAAGATTCTCATAAAAATTCTCCAGACTAGAGTAGGCTAGAGATAAAGAGCCATGTAGGCATTTATTTTTTTCTAGACTGAAGTCCTGATACTGTACGTGTTTAAATAGTGTTGCTGTTGAATTAAATATCACAGATCTTCTCACCAGTTTCTCCCATATTCATTATGCTCCTTCCTTAATGGAGTTAGGTAGGTAAGTGGTGTGACCCCTTCTACTAGCTTTATTGCTTTGTTTCAGCTCAGGGGAACCAGTAAAGCCTTGGTGTGCAAAGGAAAGACCCGGCACCACTGTCTGTTGCTGACACCATACAACCAGACAAAGGACAGCTGTTTTTCAAGCAGCAAATCCTAGGAATACACAGACAAAGAGAACAAAACAAATTATTACAACAATAACCATGTAAGTTCTTTAATCTTTGTGTCAGATCATTTTTCTTTCATTGTTTTAAGGATCTTTTAAGTTCCCCCTTTGATTTACTTACTATCCTAAAAGTATTTGTAGGATAGGTCAATAAACATGCCCTTATAAACATTGAGCAATTCTACTCAATGCAATCTTAGTTGTCAGCAGCAGTTGCCTACACTAGGTACAATAAAACATTTTTGCCTGGGGAATTTCGAAGTTATAAGGTTTTCAGTACATTTTTCTCTGTGACTTGCTAAATAATTCTAATATGGATACCTCTCCTCCACCTGTTTTACCTTTTCTTCCTCAAAGATCAGTATTTATAGTCCAGACCAGGGGTGGATCCCCCCAGATATCAGGTATGAGTAAGGTTTCAGACTTAACTCATGAACTTCCCTTTTTTAGGATTGATTAGGCATACTATCTAGCCAGTACTATAAATCTAACTCTACAGTCACATTACAAATACTTCACAGTGTACTGTTACAATTATTTTTATAAACTAGGTATACAAACTATTAAAATGTATTAAAGGGGTAAAAGCTATTGTGTGCTGTTAAAGAAAGCATTAAATCTTAGTGCATGGGTAAATAAAAGCAGAGTTTGTGTCCCTGTGCAGTTTACTTCACTGTACAACAATAATCTAGATCTCTCCATCACCATGGAAAATGAGAAATTTTAAGGGCTATCAAACACCAAAAAATTTTTGCATATGCTAGCACATTTATATCCTGCACAGATCTTTTCTAATTATCATGCACTGATAAAATTTTTAATATTCAGTGATGATAGCACCTGCATTTCTCTTTGATTGTGATGACGATGTAGTGTTTATACCGTGGGTGACAACAGGAAACCAAGCCAGGTCAGAACCTCATTTCTCAGATATTCATTTACCTCACATTTTCCATCCCATTCAGCTAGCTACATTGTCTTGTTTCCAAATGCATTGTGGTGAATGGAGTTAAATCCAATTGGTAGCCAGTCACAAGTAGTGTTCCCCATGTCTCAGTATTGGGGCCAGCTTTATTTAATATCTTTATCAATGATCTGGACAAGGGGATCAAGTGCACCCTTTGTAGGTTTGCAGATTACACTAAGCTGGGTGGGAGTGCTGATGTGCTGAGGGTAGGAAGGCTGTAAAGAGGGATCTGTACAGGCTACATTGATAGGCCAAGGCCAATGGTATGAGGCTCAACAAGGCCAAGTGCCAGGTCCTGCACTTGGGTCACAACAACCCCATGGAGCAGAACAAGCTTGGGGAAGAGTGGCTGGAGAACTTCCTGGAAGAAAAGGACCTGGGTTTGTTGCTGGACAGCCATCTGAACATGAGCCAGCAGTGTGCCCAGGTGGCCAAGAAGACCAACAGCATCCTGGCTTGTATCAGGAATTGTGTGGCCATCAGGACTAGGAAGGTGATCATCTCCCTGTACTCAGCACTGGCTGCACCTTGAATACTGTGTTCAGTCTTGGGCCCCTCACTAAAGGAAGAACACTGAGGTGCTGGAGCACGTCCAAAGAAGAGCAATGAAACTGGTGAATGATCATGAGGGCAAGCCTATGAGGAATGGCTGAAGGAACTGTAATTGTTTCGTTTCAGAAAAAGGAGGCTGGGGAGAGACCTTATCGCTCTCTAGAACAACCTGAAAAGTGGTTGTAGCAAGATGGGCATTGGTATTTTCTTCCAAGTAACAAGTGATGGAACAAGAGAAAATGGCCTCAAGTTGCATCAGGGGAGGTTTAGGATGGATATAAAGAAAAATTTCTTCACCAAAAAGGTTATTAAGTATTGGAACAGGCTGCCCAGGAAAGTGGTTGAATCATCATCCCTAGGGGTATTTAAAAGATGAGTAGATGGGGTGCTTAGGGACATAGTTTAGTGGTGGACTTTGCAGTGATAGGTTTTCGCTTGGATTTGATGATCTTAAGGGTCTTTTCCAATCTATATGATTCTATTTTTCTTTGATTCTATGATTGTATCTCTGTTCTCTCTCCCACACTCTGGATACCCCTCCTGAGCCAAATGACCTTTGTGGACGTATTTTATCTTCATTAAATATATCATATGTGGTTAATTTATTTCAAACCTGAAGTATTTTATTTAGTCCATACTGAAGAGTCTGGATCATCCAAGCATTAAAATGCACCCGATTATCTTGATGAGCATCCCACTGAATACTCATCATCCTGCTGGTAAAGTCCTGGCACTGCCTGCTCCTGGCTTTCCTTAGTGGTTCACATGATGAACCTCAGAGACCTTGTCAGGAGAGGGAAGCACAGTCAAACTCTTCATCCACACTAAGTGGCTCCTTCATTTATGGTCATCCTCTGGAAATCAGACCACTCACTTCAAATAAGGACATTGGAAGATGATAGTGTGCTACTAGTGAGGCAGTGTTCATGGTGTTATAACAAGGAACATGGCAAATAGTTGCACTGTTTAATGCAGTAACTCACCTTTAACTATGGTAGATTTACAAAAAACATTTTCTTAATGTATTGTTCTAAAAACTTTCAATCATATATCCATTCTCCTATTCCTTCCTATCACAGAAATGACTTACATAGACCTTCCAAGTTAAAAACTCTATTTGACCAATGTAAAAGCTCAGAAAAGTTTCAGTAATACCTATCACATTTATTGCTCCTGTTATCACTGAAGTCTGTTTTGCTATACAAGCCTAGTCATTTATATTTAGCAGAATGCAAGAGAACTACCACCTGATACCATGGCTCTGAGTAGCTTTTATTGTCAATCCTGTGTATAGTCCTCAGGTATCAGGAGTAATGCATGTTGAAGCTGCATCTATTTGCCAATCTATATGCCCACAGGCATCGTATACATGTATTTCAGAGACTTTTCAGCAAGCCTACTCAATAAAATTTCAGTCCATTCCAAGTTTATAAGGGTTCAATCAGGCAGATGTTAATCAGTGAACTATGCATAAAAAAGCGAGCAACCGTTTCCACCGTCTCCAAGATACTTGCCATAGAATCTATTATTCCTGTACCACAATTGAAAAAGGGCTTAGGTTTCAATTGAATCTCTTTTGCGGTCTCAAAGAAATTAGGGGTCCTGTAGGCTGATACTTACTCTAATGAACCTGAATACTGTGAAACTCTCCTTTTCCTCCCCCAAAAAGGCTTCCCTGACCATAAACAAGACTGTATCTCTGGAGGATTTCCTATGCTCTATTGATCTAAAGGTATGCTTTATAGTCTCTCAAGCATGGTATTCGTCTTTATATCAAGTTCAGAACCAGCAAAATTGCCCCAGACAATTTTATTAAGCTGATAGAGAAGGGAACTGCTCATTTTAGGAAGAAAGAAGGACCTTTGCTTTGTTAGTCAGTTAATCAGTGGCCTTTTATTTATTTCCTGTGAAACTGTCTTTTCTTCAGATATCAGAAAGAATATTAGACAGTCTGAGAACTAGTTTGCTTTCTGGCATATCAAAAATTAGAGAATACAAGGAGTTTCTTTTACATGGGCTTTTGTATATTATTTAAGAAGTTTTCCTCTTATGTTTGATTCCAAATCTAACTTCCATCAATGACAATGGAAAACCTGTTGTTAACTTTAATGGAACTCAAGTAAGGCCACATTCCTGGTGAGGATTTCCAAAGAATTTTAATTTCTGTAGACTTGCATACTCACACTCTTTAGAAAGAGAAAGGTAAATTCTGCAGTTACATGGCATCTGTATACATACAGATAGAAATCCAAGTTGATGGGAGTTTATCCATGTGTGCTAAGCAGAACAGGAGTGATGCTTCAACAAGCACACAATCTAAATTTGTCAGGTACAGGAACAGAGCAGAGAGAAGGAGTAAGATGTGGAGAACTCAGAGAAAGACAAAAGAAAACAGGGGAACATTCAATTATTTTGTAAATGTAATTAAATATTATCTCACACTGCTTCAGTGACGGCGATGGAGGTACTGACAGATAGTACTAAGATATTAAAAAGAAATGGCATGTAACCTTATGTGAAGAAGACTTAGTTTGCTTAAGTTGCACTTATTTGCTGCAAGGTTGAAAGTACACTCAAGATGTTGTTTAGTTGAAAAAAGTAATATATGGAGCAGAACTCCAAACACACCACAAAGAGATTGGCAGACTTACACATGTATGTGAAATCCAAGTATTTGATGGATTTCAATGTCACTATTGGAAAGATACATAGAGAACTTTTATTGAGGATGAACCGATATAATTCCATCAGGAAATTACTGTGCAAACAAAGTGCAGATGCAAAAATAGTGATATACAAAAGAGGGAAAGAAAAAAAAAAATGAATTGGGAATGAACATGAGTGAAGAAAGTGCAGATAGAGGAATAGTCCTAATTGCAGCTGTATTTTACCACTATATTGTAATGACCATCATAAAAATTAAGGAAAAAAGAAAGTTCATTTACAATACAGAAATTGTCTTTTGTTTAATTCTTACACTGTCCTCCTGTGACTGACAGAACTTCTGGGAGGGGTGGAGAAGAGTATATGGTCTTAAATCCATGAGTCCTAACTCATGAACTGTTGTTCATTCAAAATCTGTTTTGCTCTCTGGTATGTCTAAAGTGAGAGAATCCAAAATGTTGTTTTGTTTTGTTTTGTTTTGTTTTATATAGACTTTTCTGCTTTATTTAAAATAAAAAATAAAAAAATAAAATATTATATGGTTCATTTAAAAATGTTGGAAAAGGATTGGATATGATTTTGAGTGATATATTAACCCTTTTTTTAAAAAAAAGATGCTTTTAAAATATGCTTTTAAAAGAGAAAAAAAAGATTACTGGTGCTTGCCTTTGTGGTTCCCACATTGATTTATTGGATTAAACTATACGTCAGTTCTAATCGCAGGCCCTTTAGGCAGCCACTTTTTAGAGGGAAAGCCCAGGAGCCAACCAGCAGGTCGCTGACACCACTGCATCACAGGCATAGCAGACATTCAGAGAATCAGAGGTAGAATGGAACTGCTTACCACAGGTGGTTTGTTCACATGGTGTTAAGAATTTAAATCACTACAGGTTAAAAAACAATTTATATAAGCTTTCTTTGGGTATCTGTGAAGCCAAGAGGACTGTTAAATACTGAGGAAAGTGAATTGTGCTGTATCGTAGTGATCATCTGAGGTCTCAAGCTAATGCTCTGAGTTTTAAGAGAATCATGAGATCTTAGACAGTCCACTTAAAAATCTTAGTTGGTAATCCATTATGCTATGTTAATGCTGTGCTTAATGAGTTTATATGACTTTCCTTAACTATGGGGCAGGAAAATGGAGATTTACTTTGTTTTTTAAGTTTTTTTTTGTTTTTGTTTGTTCTTCATTGTCTCCATGATTTGATGAGTTTTGCTGGTGACATTCCTTTATTCTCTTGTGAGAAAAGGACCTGTAAAGTGTCTTTGTTTACTTTGATTCAAACAAACAAGTCATTGCTGTCTTTCACTCGATGGGATATAGCATTGCCATCTATTTGACCCAACTAAATTAAAAAAACAATAATCTATGAAGGTAATTTAGGACTGTTTCAGGACACTTGGCACAGAAGGAGATTGAGTTGCACTTTAAATTGGGAGACTTACAGATGTATTATTCAGCATGCACTTAAAAAAAAAGAAAAAAAAGAAAAAAAAAAACCACAAACCACAAAATAAACTTAGGAAGAATAAAGTAGTGGGCTCAGCTCTTCATTTCTAAAGCTAGAGCACCAGAACGGCTGAGGCCAATGATCGCTAAAAGTGTTAAATCGTTCCCACATTCCCATTGTAATCTTGCTGACCAGAACCCAGGAAAGCTTTATACAGGAGTTTTAGGACTTCTGCTTGAAGAGTACAAACAGAAACACTGCAAATTAGATGGCAAAGCTTGACTAAAGGTGACTTTTGGTTGAAGGATGCTGCAGGCCATGGTTGGTTAGCTTTGTTCTTGGGCCATGTTTGATGTTACTTGTCAAGTCTCAGACACAGAGAATTGGGGAGGGGAAGGAGACAGAGAGAGAAAGAGATAGCTGCAATTAAAAATAGGTATTTTCTAAACTGCAGACTTTTATTTTTATAGCTGGTATATTCCTCAGTTCAGACCTTTCCCTGGGTGAAAGCAGTTGATTATTTCTTATACCATTTAGCCTTTGTCAGGAGGGCTATTTTAACTGCAAAGAGAAATATGTGAAACTGTCAGCCACAGACCTTTAATTCCCAGGCTTATTTTTGTAAACAATGATGCCATTTTTTTTTACGGCACACTCCCTTTCACAGAGATACAAAGATCAAACGTGAATGCTTCATTTTCCATAACTCTTCCAGACAAACATAGCTCTTCCAGAAAAATAATAATAAAAACCCCAAAGAGGTAAACAACATTCACAGAGGGAATATAGCTTAAGTAATTCATACACTATACAAACATATAGTGGTACAAAACCTGCAACATGAGTTTTTTGTTACATTTTAACAGTGTTTCCTCAAATCTTCAAAGCTTGCTTGATGGTTTGCTGAAGTAATTGAACCACTCTTGAGTTGTTTTATATAGGACATCTTATCTTTCTTTCATTACCCAGTCCGTGGCTTCTTTTCTATTCCCATGAAATCCATGTACACACTTTAGAAGCCCTCCTGAACAAGCTTGCTTCTAACTTTCACAGAGCCCTTAGCACAATTTGAATACGAAAGAGATACTGAATAAAAAGCTTTAATCTCTTGTCTGCTATTCTTCTTTCTTGCCTCTTCATCTCCTGCCCCCCCCNGTAAAGTGAACACTTTCTGTTTAAAGTAAGTATAATGCTCAAGAAGATGCACTGGGAGAGTGAAATCGAAAGCCTGGCCTGTGAAGCCTCTCTGCCACAATTTAGCAATATTTGTGCCGCATTTACTTGCTCTTGAGCTTTTTGCAGGTAAAAGATTAGTAAAGAGCTCTCCTTAGCAAAATCATTCAATCAGTAGCAAGCATAGGCAGTATCAAATGTGCCCTCTACCTCAAATACTGTGGGGCTCTTTCTTCTGATACCTCTTCCCTCAGTTAACTGGAACTGCTTTGAAAGGGCTTTCTGTTCTCTGCTCTCTTGTCAATTTGAATGCCAGGAAATGAGCCCCCTTTGTGAGATTAATTAATAGCAGGAGCTGATCGGCCCAAGCCCAATTGCCACGCAACAGAGCTGTAATTGCTACTTTGTGGAAAGGAAAGAAAAAGTTTTGGTTGCAGTTTAAGAAGAGGGTTTAAGGAAAGTTCTTTGAACTAGAGGTCTCAGTGCACTGGATTAAGGCAAGAAGCAAGGAGGCCTTTGAAGTTTGTTAAGAGGTTTTGGAGGAGAAAAAAGTTGGGTGGCAAATGGGAGCTGGCAACATCAAAAGCATTTAGCACCATTCCTCACCTGCTTGTATTCAGAGCAGGGACCACAGGCTGGAAGCATCATTTGCTTGCAGTTTAAATGGTCAGTTTGGGGCTCTATTTGTTTTGACAGGAAACTGTACTGTCGATGACAGTATGCATATAAGGGTTATTACACCTGAACATATGAAAACTACATATACTCAGGCATGTGCACGTGTATCTGCATTACATGTACAGGTATACAAAATCATTGAGTTTGATACAGTAATTGACATCTGTCATTTTTCTTCTGACCACATATCAGTATTGCTACATTGCTAATTACTTGTGCACTGATGTACTAGGAGTCACTAAACACTGATTTACAAACCCATATTTGATTAAAGGCTTGTTAGATGCAGGTTTTTCTAAATTACTCCAAGTATTATGCAAATATACATATTTGGCAATAACTCAAAAGTTAAGGTCATCTTCAGGCAAAATTTGACCTATCTTCTGTAGAAAGTGGACACAAGTCCCCTGCAAATGCCTGGTGATAGTCAGGCATGGCAGAAACCTTTGCAGGAGCTGGCAATACAACCGGTTTGACAAAGTAACATCCCTTCATCTTTGTAACATTTAATGGCAAGGATACAACTTTACAAGTAGAGCACAGATCTGACTCCAGCAGCGCAAAGATCCTGGAAATACTGCCCTAATGGAGGCTGGGGGATTACCTTGGAACCAGAGGATCTCCAAGTGCTGCAGAGCCAGAGATCTCATTCTGCTCCACACACTACTGCAGGGCCCATGGCCACAGCACACGTGCTGGAAATCCCTCAGTGGCACAAAAGCACCTCAGAGGCTGTTACAAGCCAGTGGAGCTTAGAGCAGCCTTGAGGTGTTCTGAGTTATACAGACGGGCTGCTGTCAGCCCTGAAACTCAGAAAGGGCAGAGGTGGGGGAAATCCGCTTTTGTCCACTTCCTCAGCATCTGTCATTTACACCACTGAAGCCAACAGGTCAAATTCACATCTCGTGATCTGAATGTAGCCAGCGACTTCTGAATTAATTTGGCCCCATATCTATGTCCTCTTAGTACCAGGACAGCACTACAAATTAAACCACAGGTGTCTTGTCACAAACCTGATGAGACACTTTAGACCATTTTCTCTTAAAGGGTGGTGACTGCCTGTCTCGTCTTGTTCTGTGTTCTGACAGAATCACAGAATCACAAAATTGTCACTATTGGAAAGGACTTCTGAGATCACCAAGTCCAACCATACACAAAAACACAACCTGCACCCTACAATCTTGGCCACTTGAGCATGTCCTAAAGTGCCACATCTACTCATTTCTCAAATACTTCCAGGAATGGTGACTCTACCACCTCCCTGGGCAGGCCGTTCCAGTGCCTAACCACTCTTTCAGTAAAGGAATTCCTCCTTATATCCAGCCTAAACCTCCTCTGCTGCAACTTCAGACCATTTCCTCTGGTCCTGTCATTATTCATTTGGGAGGAGAGGCCAACACCCACCCGTACAACCTCCTTTCAGGTAGTTGTAGAGGGCAATCAGGTCTCACCTCAGCACCCAACAGAAAGGACTTCTACCAATGTAAACGGTGCTTCTAGTCAAACATTCAATCCTCAAAAGAATTGGGTCTTTATACTGCTAATTTGGGCAGCAGGATGAAATTTCAGAGTAAGAACAGTTTGAAAATCATTTAGATCTCGGCTATCTGCCTTAGAATTTAGGAATAATAAGAAAAGGTGTGTTTTTTTCTATTTCAGGAATTGTCAGGGTTTCTGGTTTTTTATATTTTCCCCTTTTCAATCTCATGCACAAA
>VZTM01016952.1:0-23903 GCA_013400555.1 Jacana jacana
GCCTTGGCTAAATGTGCATCCCAGTTTCGGCCCCGGCAGTGCTTCTCAAACATACCACCCTGGCCCATTCCCATTGGGACCTCTATGCCCAGCAGCTCCGGGGGCGGGTTTGAGCTCAGAGGACTTTTCCAGGCTCAACTTCCAGGCGTGGCCCTTCATCTTGGTCTCTGGCAACCAGCTCAAGGCCACCCTGGGACTCTTCAGCAGCTGCTTCCTCCCCGGCCGGTCACTGCTCCTAAGGCATGCCCAGCCCCAGCAGAGGCTGGCCAGGGCAGCCAGGGCTCCAGTATGGCCTTCCTCAGCTCCTGGAGGGCTGCTTCCCGCTGCTGTCACTCGGCACTTCCCAACTGGAGACGGGACACGCTCTTCAACAGCACTGGTCCCATTGTGCCGGAGTCTCGCTGCCTCCCCACCATATGGCCAGGGCTGCTGTATTTGTCACATGCATTGGTCAACCCGTGAGTCGCTGGGGACTGTAAATTACCCATCTGGCCACTGCGAATGGGCAGACCCCTCTGTGACCTGTGGTGGCGAGAGGGTCTAAGTAAGGAGAGCTTCGCGTCGATCACCGCCCGAGCCGTGGTGGTTATGCAAGGTTTTGCTGCACACAAGTACAGACAGAATGATAAAAAGTCTAAATGAAGGTCTCGATAACTTAAAATACACTTAAATGTGTTTCTCTACTGCAACACCTTTCTGAAGCACATTGGTAACGCTCACTGAAGAGATCTACAAGAAAAACTGATCTATTATCAACAGCAGACCTCAAAACCCGGTCATCACTCTCAGTCTCACTTTAAAATTTCTAAAAGGAAAAGGCATTTAGTAAGTTCAGTCAATGTTTATTTTCTGCAAAGTAAAATCAAATAACAATGAATGTGAACTACTTAACACATCAATAGTAGCTCGATCTCTTCAAGGTTTGTGGACCATGGCACTGAACTGGCAGTTATGTGAGGAGACAACGCCATTGCTCGCCAACCACAGAGGTTTCTAAATCCATAAATAAAGTTTGAAATAAAAGAGCGGCTCACAATATAAAAGCATCGTACCCAAACCCAACTCTACAGTACAGTCACACAGGGGCTCTTCCTTAGGACTTTGTAGGTAGAACAAACGTCACTAAAACTCCTTCTAAAAAAATAAAACGCTTTGTTAGTAACGAGTGTTACCCCAAGTTAGGTAAATCACGCCAGGCAGCACAAGATACAGTAGCTGGAAAATGCAGAGTAACTTGGTAGGCCCATCTGGTTCTTCGGTGCAGCAGTGCAGGTGTCAGGAGGAATTCTCTGCTCCTTCCTTAAGCTTTTTCCTTTTTTCTTCTAGTGTTTGTTTAAATATTTTTCCCAAGGTACTGTACACGTACGGCCCGTTCTCGGAATCGGCGCTCGTCTAGCAAAGGGAAGAGAGTCCAAGTGCAGTTGCTGAATAGATGCCACACAGCAAAATGCAAACTACGTAACCAACATCTCAAAGAAAACCAAAAAGCTTTCGTGATTTATCAAAGTCTGTGTGCCACGATGGAGCACTCGGTACGAAGCAGTTTCAGTTCTCTGCTGAGTAGACATCAGAACAAGCTAGAAGGAGGAGGAACACCCTGACTGCTCTGCGAGGTGCCGTGCCTGTAGCTGGACCAGGGGTTAGGAACGTTCTGCTCAAATCATCTCACCCACACAACCCTAGAAGAAAGCAGCTCGGAGCTGAGCGAGATGAGCCTCTCGCTGCCAGTGAGCGGTTCCACAAGCAGAAGTTACTTATACACATCCTATATTAAGGGCCCCAAGAGGTAAATGAATTGCAGTGTAACTCCAGAAATTTGTGTCATCTGATGGAAAGACTCCAAGTAGAACAGAGCCCACCCAAGCCTTTGGAAAACTACTCCCAATGACTAATCATTCTCACTGCTTGCAAACGATCTTCTCCCTCATCTCAAGAAGCCCCAGAATTGGCAGTAACCCAGAAACAGGGAAAAAAAATGGTACTAAAAGATCAAGGCTGTAGTGGCAGAATTGAACTATGGTGAGAGTATTTCCCATCCTTTATGTAGGCCCATTACTGTAAAATGCAAACTCTGAAACAGATAAGCACCAAGTGTAGAGGAATTCCTGCCCAGATCCCTGCTCTGTTGATTCACCCCCCATTTAAATCCCTGTCACGGATGTCACTTGCCTTAGTGAAAGCTTTAATAGCACGAGCAAGCAAGGCCTCCTCCACATCGGCCGGCAGCGTGTGCAAGTTCACCACGCAGTGTAAAACACAAAGGATGGTCTGACACTGCTCCTGGGGGGTAAAAGGAACAGCAGCTCGTTAGAAGGAACCTTTTCCTGAAAAAAAACAAACAAATGGGTGGAGTCCCCATCCCTGACTGTGTTTCAGAGTGGCTGAGATGTGGTGTTGGGGGATGTGGTGTAGGGGAGAACTTTGTACAGAGTGGGGCTGATGGTTGGACTCCATGATCCCAAGGGTCTCTGCCAACCTGAAGGATTCTATGATCATAATATCAATTGCAATTTATATTATTCAACACCCAAATAATCCCCATTCTGATTTTTAAAGAGATTGTGGTTGCCTTTTAGAAGTGCAATTCCCTTGCCTAAAGGCCACAGATCAATAGTTTAACACACATTAACAAAAGGTATTTGGCAGTTAAAGAATGAATTGACATAAATAACATCTACCTTTCTCAGTAAATAAAGTGCATCCTGTGATTCTGTGCAATTTTTTGCCAGCATATCAACATCCTCTTTGGATATAACAGGTTCTTTCAGCTGCTCTATCCAGGACCACATCAAGCCACAGAGGATAAACGGATCTCTCTCGGTACAGATTTTATCCCAAGCTCCATCTCGAGAATTCAGTTCTTTCTTAAAAACAAAACAAAACAAAACCAAACCTGAAAATGCATCCCCAATTGACTTTGGCAACAGCTGTTTACTTTCCAATGGAAAAGAAGACTTCAGAGCTACAAAGAAAACAAAATCTACTTTTTTTCCAAAGCATCAACATCAACCAGCAGGAACAGGAGTGGTTCTTTAAAACAGTACAGCTCGGTACCTCCCAGTTACCTACTGGAATACACAAACCAGCTTTGGATTCCAACTTCAAAGCAAACGTTCCTGGGGGGGGGTGTGTGGTGTGTCTGGTTTTGAGGATAAGCAGTTGAGTTTCTGCTAAATTCTTTTACTTTTACAAACAGAATCCTCTGTGAAGTTCTGAGGAAGCAGTGATTGAAACAATACAGCTCTACCTTAAATCTGCAGTTCTTTTATGCCACCTGTGGCCAAGTTACAACCACAGACAACTACATCGGGTTCCGTTACACGTGAACACAACCAGGAACAAGGTCCTGATCTCCTGCCAGAGACCAACATTTGTAGGTGCCTTCTGCTGGCTTCTGAAAGAACTGGCCCAAAACTGACAAACACAATCACTTACTGGACCAGAGTATAAGCTGGTGCCCAAGGTGCCACTTCAAAGCCCGTGGTGGCACTTTTGCCATCCCTGAAACTAGTCCAGGTGAAATATGCAGAGCCCTTAATATTGAGTCAAGCTAAAAGTTACCTGCCACATTTCTACCTTCTGCTTCACTTCATCTTTGCCCAGAAATTCATTTATGCCTGCAAGTGCTTTCGCTGCCAAAACTCTTCGGGCTTCCAGACTTAGTTCTGACTGCAGAACAATGTGTGGAATGGCCTCTGACACGTCCTTGCTGCCTTGGCTTTCGTATCCGATGGAAAAGTTCACTTTAGAAGAGGAAGAAGAATCAGAGTCCTCGGAGACGTAGACCCTCCTCTTATACATATTAGTCTTGTGGTCTTTTCTGTGACCAACCTCGTTGGTAAAATTATGCCTTGGTGTCCCAGGCTCCCTGGCACTGTGGATAGATGCTAGACCTGAAGAAAAGGTCCTGCTGCGCTGGACTTCTTTGGTAGAGTTCCTCCTGTGATAAAGTGAGGCTGCGTCTTTCCGTTCATCCAGACTGAATTTACCTTGGCTCCACAACACACAGGTATTACGCACTAGTGCTTCTTTGTTTAAGTCCATCTGGGGCTTCTGGTCGCCTGCGACAGAAGTTTCCTCACCGCTGTTCTGCTTGAGGCTGCTGCACAGCAGTATCTGAGCAGGTACCGTCCACGCAGTTTCTCCCTGTTCTAGAAGAAACTCGGTTCTCCTTAAATCTGAATCACTGTAGCTTAGACGCCTTTTCAGATGAGTAAGAGGCTGAAGGCATTCGATGTTCCTTCTTTTCCAAAGAGGATCGCATTCGTGTCCCAGCGAGAAAAGAGAATCCTGGGTCTCACAAGCAGAGGAGTGGGTGTGGGAGGACTCGGAGGTGTCGCTGTCCTGCCTGGCCAGCTCCCTGTCCAGCTGGGTGGACACCAGCTGAGAAACAGTCTTTTCGATTTCAACAGAGAGATCTGGTATGTCTAACAGTTCTGCCTCGATCACCTGCCTGTTCTCAGCCAAGTCGAGCAACAGTTTGCAAACCAGGTGAACGAGCTTTGGCACGTGTTTGAGATGCCTGCTCTCGTACCCATGGAGCAGATGCCTCTGGCGGGTCAGGTACTGGGACAGCGTCACTGTGTGTGCCTTGGGCTCGCAGCACGCAAAGACGTTTCTCAGAGGAACCAGGAACTGAGTGAATTCTCTGATGCACAACAGCTGCCCTCTGGTCTGAATAGAATTAGGCCTCTTCGCTCGAACGAAAAGGATGGCTTGGTCAGCACTCATTCTTGTCGCAAAAACCAAGTAGCAAGCTATTAGAACACCTGGAAAATATAAGGAGAAGCATTAGTTGAAGAACTAGAAGATAAAAAGTAATCTAGGTAAAGATCCAGGCTTTTCACTCTCTGTTATGTGCTGCTGTGACCCAAGTACAGCTGCACTGGTTGGACCACAAGACAGCAAACCCCTTCCCTTTCAAGTGGGAGCTGGCTTCTCACCACAGCATCTCTACAAGTTCCACCAGGCGTGAACACAGCAGCCCCAGGGGCTCCTACAGGAAGGCAAAAGGGTCTTGAAAGGGGTAAGTAACATTTTAGCTGCTCCCCCGAATCTACCTGAGCTAAGGACAAGTGCTAGGTTTGTAAACATGTAATAAATACTGGACAACAAAAGCCTGCTTGGGGAATTACTCCCATCAAAAAGCATCTGCCCCACTGGAATGCCACTGGAGTTATCATACAGAGCCAAAGGTTTTCTAACCTTACAGGTTTCTGGTTTTAACACACTGCAGCTGATCTCCTCTAGCCATTCAGATCACATGCAGAAATTCGGTTTGCATTTTTAACCATTGTACTGGTGTCCATCCTGCAATGTGTCCTGGGCTGGCCAAAACCACGACACAATGATACAGAACCTAAACCAATTGCTAATCATTTATTACCAGAAAAAGGTTTGCATTTATAGCAAAGCAAAATGCAGCAGAGCACGTACCTGTCCGACCGAGTCCCGCGTGACAATGAACAGCCACCCTCCCTTCCTGCAAGGCAAAGGCCATCACTTTCACCATATCAAGTATAGTAGTGAGAGACGCCACTCCATAATCCTTCCATCCAAAATTATAAAAATAAACTGCAATAAAAAGAGAGAGAGTGATCTTCGGCCATACCGAACGTGAGAGCTGCAGTAGGATATGCAGAGGTGACTAATAATAAACAATAGCATAAAACTGAATAATGCAGCTTAGAATGTGACTCCGTATTGTTTGGGAGATTATCTTCTCATCTCAGGGTACACTTGCTATTGAAATTTGATAAACACCTGAAGCTAGCAAGAGATTTGTCAAACTAAAGTTCAGCTAGAATGTAAAAGGTGCAACAAAATTGAGTGATTCATACAGAAATTACTGAGCTATATATAGGAAGAGGGTAATTTTTACTCCTTTAGAAAGAAAAGCACTTCTTCAGTCAGCAGCTGCTTCGTACAGAGAGGAACTTCTCATCTCACCGCGACAGAAAAACACAAAGATTGGTCAATACCAGTGTCCTCAAACGAAAGAACATTTTATAGTCTAGGTAAGAAAACATGAATGGACCAGAATCTGAAACACCATCAGTGTTTTATAGTTTTCTGAACTCAGAAGAAAAATGGAACTAGCTGTTGTCCTTTCTTTAAGGCCCTGAACACACACCCTCCAGCTCACCCGCCAGAGATAGGATTTTCAGTAACACGCCGTTCCCACCGGATTGTATTTCCCAAGTTTCACGTTTACATCCCATTTTGTGCAGCATTTCTTACACAGCCGCTTTTAACACACAGGAATTCAAGTAAAAATGTCTTTGAGTGCCCAAATCAATAATGAATGAGGAAGAGCAGCAGGAGTGATCTTACTTCCAGCCTCCATGAAAGCTTCAGGAAGGTAGGTGAAGCCGCTCTCTTGTTCCAGTGGATTCCCACAGCTGGCGTGCTCCCCAGGACGCTGGAGGTTAATTATAGTTTTTATGCCACATCTTAAGGAAGGAATAGATGAGTCAAAGCATTATAAGCAGCCAAAATCTCATTATCCCCTGCTTTCTGAAACACCCATTTATTCTTAGCAGAGGATAAATCATT
Source organism: Jacana jacana (assembly GCA_013400555.1). Classification (NCBI taxonomy): domain Eukaryota; kingdom Metazoa; phylum Chordata; class Aves; order Charadriiformes; family Jacanidae; genus Jacana; species Jacana jacana. Next base: position 6,556 of record VZTM01016952.1, read on the forward strand.
ACCTGTATATTGTTAGAATGAAAGGATCCTTATCAACAATCCAAATCCATGTTGGAAGAGAAAATGGATCAGGAATTAACACTGCCAATACCCAAAATAAATAACGAATGATTTTGTTACCTTTCAAACTCTCCAATTATGTTGTACTTTTCAATTAATTCTGTTGAGGGTCGAGCCATGGCCAGTATGTTATCTGTTATCCTGAGAAATTAGAAAAGTAGATGCTAATGTTGTCATTAATACTGTCCTGGGTATGACTCTCCCAGAGTAAGAACGCAGTAAGGCACAAGTCCCTCGCTGATTAACTAGAAATTATTGTTCAAAACATTCCACTCGCATTAGTGTTAGTGATAAATCTTCTTAACCCATTACAGACACCACACAGTAAAAGACCATGACTGGAACTATTTAAATGCCAGGCTAAGGGACACATTAAAAAATCCCTTTGAGAAGAAATCTGGATTCAGATCTCTCTGTTTGGCCCTTTCAGGTTCTGTCTGCTCCTGGTGTTCAGCACTTCTTGTGACAAAAACAAAATCATTAAGAATGTAAAGGTAGAGCACACGTGAATATCACTGTATTCTGTAAAAGGAACATGCTTTTGAGCACACACCTTACATCATCTCTTCTTCAGTAGATGTTTTCACTTTTAAATCCTATGAAGAACGCATTTTAATTAATTTGCATTTTAAACCTTAGCAAGAACTCTCTATAACCCAGAGTAGGCTTTTTTCTAATTCGTGACAGAGAATGAGGCATTTATTCTCTTGGATCTGAGCCAGACTTATTGTAAGTCAAGTGAAATCTCTCATCATCTCCACTGGGCTTTGTACAATGGCCATTATGGTTTACTGACAAGCTCCAGTGCTGAATCAAGTTATCATTATGTTTTAGCCTTAACTTAGCAGTTGCTGATTTTCAAGTAACTCATTATTCTCCTTTGAATTCTCTCTCCTAATAAACACGATCGATGCGGTTACATGTAGTGAGAGCAGCAGCAGCTGCTTACCAAGAAGAGTAGAGCCCTTTAATGGCTTGCTCCTGGTCACTCCACCGAGCTGGGTTCTCGTACTTGCAGGCCCGTCCACCACAGGCCATCGAGCACTGCATGTGACCAGGAATGACGTGGCGAAGGCGCTCCCCGACTTTGGTGTACTTTGCTGTCGGACGCCTCAAACCTCCTAGAACACCGGAAAGAAATCAGATTTAGTAAGGAAACTTAGAAATTCATCTCCACCTTAAAGCTGTCAGTTCATCCTTAAATTGATGAAGTTGCAAAAAGCAGAAATATCTATTTAAAACTCATTTTTCGACACGGACTTCAAGGTTCCGAGGGGAAAACACTGCTCGCATTACTGCAGAAACTGTATTTCCCCACAGTGGGTTTGGTTTTTCTGATGAAGTTTGAGGTGTACAATATCCTTTGCAAGAGGGAAAAACGTCATGGTCCTCTTCCACCTGAAAGCAGGCATGCTTAGCCACATCCTTGGTGTACGTGCAGATGTGTGCTGCTGTTTAGTCTGTTCTTCAGGAGCGAGCTGCTGCGGTGAAAAGCACACATTAACCCTCGAGTAAGGAATCGGTTAAGAAAACAGAAAAAAGGACAAACATTTAAAACCCGGTATTTTATGCACACGTCTAAAACACTGCTAACAGAACAGAAGTATAATCATGTAATACCAAGAAGATACCCAGCACTGCCAACAGCCTTGATGAAAAAAGTACTTTACTTTTTTTCTGGGGAAAAGTTGCCTCCAGCTCCTCGGGGCTCAGAGACGATACCGCCACCATAACCCGGTGAGTCGACGAGGAGAGCAGCTCCACCACCGAGCTGCGGCGCCTCTGGATCACGCGAAGGAGGGGATCGGAGGAAGAATGCCTCCGACCCTGGAAAAAACTGCTGAAAAGATTGACTGCCGACCGCCTCCGGGGTGAGCCCTGCATGACTGGGCAGCCCCGGCTACCGCCCCGAAAGGCTGCTGGGGAGGCACTGCCGGGGAATGCAAGTTGCTCAGCGCTGAAGTTGGGGGAGCTGAGCATCCTTCGCTTGCTCGTCAGCACGGGCTGAGCCATCTCCATGGCAACTGACAATGACAGCGCTGCTGCCAGCCTGGGACCGCTCCATTCTATAGGAGCTGAGCCTGTTTGGGACACGCTGTACTGCTGGCTTGATGGAAAGAGTTGCATCTCAAGTAGATGATTTTGCAAACGGGCCGGGAACAACAGAAACATTTTCCATAAACAATGCCAGTATTTAGCTGGCTGTGAACACCAGGCATTCAGAGCTCCCCAACATACAAAATACGGGCTTCAAGAGAACAATCCAAACCTAGCTGGAGGTTCTGCTTCCTGAGAAATCTCCAAGTACATTATACACCCCCACCTTTCGGTTTAGCATTCCACAGCCACCTCTCCTCCTCCCCTCAGTGGCTCCAAAATGCATCATTAGCTCCGTAATGACTGGGATTACTGTGTTCCTACTGCAACGGTTCAGTACGTGATGAATTGTAGACTGTTCACTCTGGACCATTCATATCTTCTGACAAAACACAAGTTGTTATTCCAAACAAAAGGCTTATTTTATTTTTTTTTCAGGGCACAGCTTTTTGATTAAGCAAAGCTGTTAGCCCTACAGACTGAGATAAAGCAGCTGACGGGGAGGAGGAGATGTATCCATTGAGCGCTTGAGGCTTTTGAAGGTAGACATTAGGTGGCAAATTGCCTCCCACTTGGCTTCCAGTGTGCTAGGGAGGAGAATGAGCTGGCCAGAAAGACTGCAACGCTCTCACAGGCACAGAATTCTGCAACCCTGTGGAGAACAGACTAGAGAGATGCTAAAAAACCTTTGTCACCCCATTGTCTACATTGTACTGCACCTAAAAGACAGGGGACACCAAGCAGAGTCACCATAACTGTGTTCAATAAGTGAATTAACCCCAGTGCGTTTTCCTAAGGACAGAAACTATCTTCAGCCTGTGTTTCATTTTGTACTACAGAACCAGCAAGCCTCACAGAGGAATGTGCAAAAGAGAAAGTTCTCTTCTGATAACAATTCATCAAGCACAAATCTCCTGTTTCCTCTTGGTACCGAAGAGGAACTCAGTGACTGAATTCTGCATAGAGCAGCTCCAGCAGAGACGTGACTAAGGCTGGTTCCAGGCCTGAAACATCAGGCAGTGATGCCGGAGGAGAAAAGGAAAAGGTTAAGGCTGCCTCTTTTGGCTGTTGTCTCAGAACTCCCAACTGCACTAATTCAACAATAAAGCTGACAGCAAAAGGTGAGGGAATATTTAAATGTGCTCCTATTTTGAAGGTTGGGTGGAGGAGAACGGAGATGGAAAAGGCTATTTCAAGTACTACCTGTAGCCAAGATACATTAAAAATATCTTCTAATTAACTACATTGCCTTCTTATGTTAAATTCTTTTTCTTTCCTTTCCTTTTCTTTTTTTTCTTTCCTTTTCTTTCCAGAAACTTGTCTTCAATATATATCAAATGACACTGGAGCCAGAAATGAGCAAAGTAAAATGCTACACTTCATTATTTCCCTATGGAATCCAGCAGGATCTGCAAGTACTTACCCAAAACAGTAAGAAAAAACTACATCCTCAAAGAGTTTAAATGTTTTACTAGAAAGGGGATTTTTGTTGAAGGAATGCCTGTATTTTCAGAGCTATCTGGCTTCCAAGCACAAGAATCAGTTCTTCACTTAAGAGATCTAACAATACGAAAGGCAGAGAAAAGCTCAATACATCAACACACTGTGGTGGTGATAAGTGATGCACTCTGGTTTTGTTAGAGAGATTTCCTGTTTGTAACTGGGGACAGTATTTCTGGGATTTATATTTTCTATAGAAAATATACTTTTTTTCAGAATTTCTCTAAGCACATTTTCTGTTTAATGTCTTTATTGATGATGTTGATATAGAGAGCACCATCAGTGAGTTTGGAGATGACACTAAGTTGGGTGGGAGTGTTGATCTGCATGAGGGCAGGGAAGCTCTGCAGAGGGAATGGGATAGACTGGATCCATGTGTCAATGTTAATGGCATGGGCTTCAACAAGGCCAAGTGCCAGGTCCTGCACTTGGGCCACACCAACCCCATGGATGGCTACAGGCTTGGGGCAGTGTGGCTGGAGCTGCCTGGCAGAAAAGGGCCTGGGGGTGCTGGGTGACAAGGGGCTGAACATGAGCCAGCAGTGTGCCCAGGTGGCCAAGAAGGCCAAGGGNCAACCAAAATGATTCTGTGAATTTATGAATGGCACTATCAGAGAAGAATTATTACCTGAACTCATCCTTGAGAGATACAGACTGCTCTCTAGCAATGAAGAATAGGGTAGTTCATTTTGCAGCAGAACTCCTGCAGCCATCGCAGTACCTGTTGAAACAGCAACATGTTCACTGAAAATCTGCTCAAAAATGCAAAATAAAGCTGAGTACTTGTTTACAGAGTTGTCCAAGGCTTAATATTTGGGCAGATAAAGAAAATGGAGACTCCCTTTATACAAGGAGTGACATGGAAAAAACAAGGGGTGATGGGTACAAGTTTCTCCAGGGGAGATTCCCATTGGACACAATAGTCAAGTTTTTTACAATGAGAAGGATCAGGCACTGGAATAATCACCCCAGGGAAGTGGTGGATCCTCCATCATCGGACACTTTTAAGATTCAGCTGGAAGGGGTGCGGGGCCACCTTGTCTGGACTGGAATTTTGCCAAGAAAAGTTGGACCAGATGATCCTCCAGGTCCCTCTGAACCTGGGATTCTATGATTCTACAACATGGACTCTACCTTCTTTTTGGTGTGAAACAGCGTGACTGACTGTCCTAGCAATTAAAAGTTGAGTCGATTGTGTGTTTCAAGCTCTGGAGTTTGGCTGATTACATACTTCACAACTGCACGTTTTATATGGACGGGAATCGCTCAACAAAAGCATTCAACAGAAAGCCCCAATGATTTTCTCACACTCTGAAAAGTAAACCTACAACCAGAGATCTCAAACTCAGATCTCGCAGCGGGCAGTTACAGCTGGGCTATTAGTATCACACCATGTATAATTTTAATTGCTACTTGCCAAGCAGAGTGTACCTAAGCTACATGCCTTCTCTGCTGTCTTCCCTCCCCTCCTCGTTTTCACAGAATCCCAGAATCTCAGGGGTTGGAAGGGACCTTGAAAGCTCCTCCAGTCCAATCCCCTGCTGGAGCAGGAACACCCAGAGCAGGTCACACAGGAACGCCTCCAGGCGGGTTTGGGATGTCTCCAGAGAAGGAGACTCCACCACCTCCCTGGGCAGCCCCTGCCAGGGTTCCCTCACCCTCACCCTGAAGAAGTTTTTCCTCAGATTTAACTGTAATCTCCTCTGTTCCAGCTTGCACCCATTGCCCCTTGTCCTGTCATTGGATGTCACTGAGAAGAGCCTGGCTCCATCCTCCTGACACTCACCCTTTACAGATTTATCAACATGAATGAGGTCACCCCTCAGCCTCGTCTTCTCCCAGCTCAAGAGACCCAGCTCCCTCAGCCTTTCCTCCTCTGGGAGATGCTCCACTCCATCATCTTGGTAGCCCTGCCCTGGACTCTCTCCAGCAGTTCCCTGTCCCTCTTGAACTGGGGGCCCAGAACTGGACACCATATTCCAGATGGGGTCTCACCAGGGCAGAGTAGAGGGGGAGGAGAACCTCTCTCAACCTGCTAGCCACAGTCTGTTGGCAAGTTTGAAGTCAAATATGTAACGGATCCCCTCGAACAAGAAAACTGAAAACCAGTCTGGCTGAGCAGAACAAGTTTTTTTCTCAAGCTTTAGTGTTATTTCTCATACAAGGTAAGTCCTGCTCTGGAGATCTATCTGACCATAACAAAGCTCAAGGAAAGCTGTAAATGGGAACACATTAATCAATCACTGCGACACTTAAACCATTCACATGGATCCTGAGTGGAAATTCTTACCTAATATAAGATTACTGTTCTGTTTCTCTTATCTCTATAGGAAAATAGTTACAAACATAATAAAAAAGCACATTTTATACCAAACTAAGTATGTCTCTGCTGTATGTATAACTACAGAAACTTTAAACAGACAAACCTTAGGTCCCAAATTCTGCAAAACCAGTATCAGGATTCAGCAGCACAAACAGTGTTTTAAAAGACAGATTTTCTACAAGTAACTGAACAAAATAGCATTGTAGGGATGGGGTGGTGTAACAGGCCTGTGCTGTGCCCAAGTGCGGGGTTATCTGCTTGCTCTTCACTGCCTACCTTTCACCTCTAACTCTGCAGGATTGTTTTTAAAGTAAATATTTAAAAGATTCAAACAGAATTTCGTTCATTCAGGTATCACATTATCTACCAAGTACTTGAATAAATTATTCTTCTCATAATGCCACGATGTCCCCCTGTGCAGCTCTGTCCTTTTCAAGCTGCATGGAAGTGGGAATTGAAGACACACCACAGGAATAACCCCTTGATGCTGCTCCCTCTGTCAGCTGCCTCGCAGAGATGAGAATCACATCCATTTGTAAAAGCCCAAAGGCATTCTGAGACTCCACAGATGCCCAGAAAGGCATTTCTAATATAAATTTATTAAGAATAAGATGGATTAAGATGAATTTTAATAATTAAAAGAGTATCTGGAGCATTTTCTGCACTACTTGCCCATCTGACTGCATTTTTATCAGTCATATATCTCAGTGTTTTCTTATTTCTTTATACTTGAGTGTTAGAAAAAATGAGATTAAATATATACTCTAAGCATACACATCAAATATATATCTGTAAAAATATTTTCCTTTTTTTTAAGAAAACACAAGTGAGAATTCAGGCCAACAATGCCTCTTAGCTGAGAAGGGAAGATATGGAGATTACTGCAGACGATGAGACGCCCACAGCGTTACACAAGCCTAGCGCGATCGCTGGGAACACAGAAGTCACCACTGTGCTGATCTGCTGTGTGACAAACTAGACCTCCCTCCGTTTCTGTTTCAGAAAATACACCAAATCCCTGTTTCCTGTTCTGTGTAACCAGGCAGCTCCGAATGACCACAACATTTTGGCTCTGTGCGTTTCACTTTCCTAAATTTACTTCCCGAGAGGTGTTTTCAGTCGCACAGTGTGATCAAGGAGAGCGAGTCCCTCGTGTTTACTTCTGGGGAAAAACCAAAAAAGTTAAGTAAGATTGTGACAAATCACTTCAGAGTTCTATTGCGCTCCCTCACACAGATGGAAAATGTAATTTGGGACTATTTCAGTGCTGATGTTAGTAGAGAGGGCTCCTACGTTCCTGCACAGATGAAAAGAGGGTGTTAAACGGCTAAAAAACCCAATTCTTCTATGGAGCAGGTATTCTTAGGGTTTTTAAAAGGTCCTCTTCAGCATTTTGTTCATCACACGAACACTCCATGGCTGCTGGGGGAAAACCAAAGCCTGAAGCTTTATTCCAGGTCATGGTCCTCATTAGCTGAGTGAGGGAGTCACATGCCACGTTGCCACCACTTAATGAGATCCTCCTCATTATCTCTGGCCTGCATTTCTATTGCCATGACAGCAAAGAAGTTGCTCTTTTAAATCCCCGCTTCCCAGTTCAGGAAGCAGAATGGTGTCTGAGGTGACAGTGCATCTCTGTGGTTTGTCACAGGAAGCAACGTCCTTCAGTGTGCGTAAACGCCGCTGCAATCCAACCAAAACATCATCAAGATAAGGTCCATGGAGCTGGCCAACTGAAGTCATCAGCTTTACCACATTCCTAAGAAAACCAGGGTCTCTTTAAACCATGCTACAGCATCAGACATCAAACACAAAGAGGGACATGTCAGGAGGTCCCATCCAGGTATGCATTTTTTGGCTTGATTTTATGTCTGGGTTTCTTTTTTTTTTTTTTTTAGGGTGGGTTTTTTTCCCCCACTTTTGAAACGACTAATTCCTAACAGAAAGGATGTAACAATTTTTTGTGTGTTCTGTTGGTTGCACCATTGATTGGCTTGTTGTATCTGTCAAGTCCTACCCTGCTGCACTGGGGACACAGAGGGGTGGCTCTCAGGAACAGCGTAGACACCCGTGCTGCCAAGGGGACATCACTCCCTCACCCGCTTTCTCTTAAGGAGGGAAGAGCCCCTTCTCCACCTCCATTTCCGCCAGAAGAAGAGCACTTCTCTTTGTAAATCAACAGGTTGCTCCACAAGGAGAGAAAGGAGCAACATCTCACACCAAAAAGCACAGAGCCAAAAAGCCATGAGACAAGGAGACGCTGGTCTCACTCTACCTTAGCAATTAACAGATGCAATTACTATCTTTGACTTCATGTTTTCAAGACAGAGAGAAGAGTTTGCATTCCAGACAGGAAGGATCCCAGCTGGGGCAGTTCAGCTGCCAGGACGAGCAGTAACCCCCTTGTGAAGCTCCCCAGCACAGTTCTGGCAAACTGTCTACTAACCATGAGGTCCCGGCCCTCCCGATCCCTGTGGGTTTGAGAAACCAGAGAACGACAGCACACCAGGCACTTCAGAAGAGCACTGTTATGTCTTAGCACGAAAAAATCTTGGATGAGCTTTCATTTTTAAAATATCCATGTGTAAGAAAAGCTGTTTTAAACCTCAGCTATATTCGTACAATGGACAAATGCTGATGCTTACAACCACATCAAATTTTAATGTCATTTTTACTATTTTGTTGGATTTTTCTCCCAAGGAACAGGCGATGGGACAAGAGGAAAACAGCCTCAAGATGCCCCAGGGGAGGTTCAGATTGGAGCTCAGGAACAATGTTCACAGGGAAAGGGTTAAGCCTTGGACTGGGCTGCCCAGGGCAGGGGTTGAGGCACCATCCCTGGAGGGATTGAAAAGCTGGGCTGACACAGTGCTCAGGGACATGGGTTAGAGTTTTACCAGAGTTGGGTTGATGGTTGGACTGGATGATCTTAAAGGTCCCTTCCAGCCTGGACAATTCTATGATTCTAAAGTGGATTTGTCCCCTCCCTGTTGCAGTCAGGAGTAATGACCCAGTAGCTACATTTTTAAAGGAAGGCAGTCGACTCCAGAGGCAGGTAGAGACTACGTTAGCTTAACACCCAAGCGCTCAGGTAACACCTCCAGAACTCACTTCGTGGCCTGATTCTACAGGTACTTATCCCCCTGCGAAGCTTTGCTTTTGGGAGCAGCCCCACAGGAGTCAGGAGGGCATCTGGCTAAAGGGAAGATCATACATGGGATAAAGTTTCAGTGCCAAAATGCAGAGTTCTGTAAACAGCACTAATGATGGTGCTTTAGATAACTAAAGATAGCTTCACTAACTAAGGCTAAGCATAAGGAGAACTGTTTATATTAAAAGCGTAGTTGAGAGCTACTAAATTGTAACTTGGTCTCTAAATTCAGGCTTTAAATCTGATGTTTTAAGATTAAGATCCTGAGAGGTTTTAAACCCAAAATCTAAGTTTGCTGAGACTCAGTCACACTCCAGGAAGCACCGGTAAATGGGATCCTGTTTTAAGTTACAACAGACGATCTCATTGCAACACTGCTAGGAACAACAAAGCGTTCCTTTCTAAACTTCTGAAAGAGTTTTTCACTCTCATTTACCTGGTTTTTGCTAAGATTAACACGACTACCGAAGCAAAATGCAAAAGTTGTTGCTCTAATATAGGCCTCAGTAAAAAGCTTGCTGATAGCAGGTATCTCACAGTTCCTTCAGCTCCAGCTCAGGCAGTTTTAGCACTGAGCAGGCACACATCTCAATTCCCCAGGCTTACTTGAAATTGAAAATGTTTTCCACCTAGAAGCAAACATCAATAACAGGGAAAAAAAAAAAGACCTAGATATAGAACACAGAGAGAACAAGGTACAATTTAAACAAATTTTGTTATAATTTAGTTATATGCAGTTTACAGAGCAGAACAATACTACAGCTGTTTTAAACCTCCAGTGATTTCCCTGGGACCACAACCAGAACTGATCCGTTATTTCTGTACGTGTTTTTCCCCTTTTGGGAAAAAAAAATATTCCCCATCTGTTTTATTACAAGGGGAATGTCACTTCATCCTCAAGTTTGATATTTATGTAGGATTTTAAGTGCTTTCACATACTAAAGAGACAAAAGAATACAATTCCTTAGAAGATTATGTAGGTGTCAGTTTGGTGATTCAGTATTTGCTATTCATAGATATTTTTCTGTGACATAAATAGCAAGAAAGGGCAAGCTGAACTGATGGGCAGCTCTACTGATTGACCTGATTCACGTTATTTGAGTCAGGTCAGGTTCCTGCGGCAGTGTTAACCCAACAGTAACAGAAGTCATTTTAAACTACCTGGAGCAGGCTGGCAGCCAGTAATTACTACTGAGAATTATAAAAGAGGAGGTGTAAAACGAATATATTAAGTCTTCTACAAACAAACCCGGTGATTCAGACAATCGTGAGTATGTTTACTAAGAGACTATCAGACTCCCAAGACTGACTGCACACAGAGGAATGAAGTACTCTCAGCATTGCATTTTAACAGCTTCCAGAAGTGGAAAAGTTCAAAAAAGAACTCTGCAAGTTAGAGGAATTATTTTAAAATCTCATCTACTCAAAACCGTCGTAAATTTACCTAAGTTTTAGTAAGAGTTTCAATATTTTCAATGCAGCATCTTACCTGTTACCCTGCAAACAGAGTAAGTGATAGCTGATCCCTTCATAGTTGCAGTATCAGCCCCAAGAAGTACGTTGCGGGGAATTCAGATTTACAGTTGAGGAGGTGAATGATGGTGCCAGGGTACTTCCCATACTTAACTGGATTTGTGGTGGTAATCTGGGAGGAGCCTGTAACTATCTTTTCCTGCCTTAAGACTGCAGGAGGAGTGCCTTACGGACCATGCCGATAATCGTCCCGTAAACTGCTTTCTGTGTGTGCCCAGGTTTATAAGGGATTGAGGCAAACAGGTCACACCAACCCGGTGTTTTAGTAACTGAATCTTCCATCTCTTTTTTTTCCCCGTTCACCTCATTTGACTGTCAACCACAAGCAAATATATATATATATATGTTTGTGTGTTCACATGCCATCAGACAACTAAGCACACAGCTACAGAGATCATTTTGTGAAGGGACGTGAACCACAGTTATACTGACACATTAATTCCGAAATGCCATGAAAAGAAATCAGAGATAAATGTTTTCTTGTTATCTGTGGTTACACCCTGAACAAAACACCATTTTCTTCCTCACCCAATAAAGCACAGAATATCAGCAAAGTATTTCCATTGAGTATAAATTAACTGCAGTAAAAGTGGTATCTCAAAACCGGAACAAAATTAAGTTCATCCGAATGTCAAGGATGTAATTTACCAAAAAAACAAAGCAAAGACTTTGTTGACTTCGCTAAATACCAGATAAAGTAATAAACCAAACTTAATAAAATAGGATGCAAAACCTTACTCTGTCTCACTAAATCATTTTCAACCACTAAATATTAGTTGACAATAAAAAAAAGGCTTTCATCTATTTCTGTCGCTTTCCCTGCACGTCTTATTAAAAAATCCCTGGCAGTAATTAAGAACTACTCACTGCTCATCATTAAAAGTGCCTCCCAATTATTTAGAAACAAAATATTTGTGCAAGCTTCCATGGATATCTGTATTAGTTAAAGGAGGAAGGAGCACAAGCTGCAGGAGACAACTCAACCTTATTAATTCTGGAAACATCACCACAGCTGAACACTTGCCTTAATTTTGGCCAACAGAGAGATGGAGCCTAAAACGGGACTAAATTGCTTTGTTAATTTTCAGAAATGATTTTGTAGTCAGGTGTTTGCTGTGTATTTCTAATAAAATCAAAAGTAAGAAGAATTCAACTACTTCTCTATAGAAAAGCTAATTTACTGATACCAGAAACAACGTCACAAAGTAATACTTAAAATTACCCATCTAGTCTTGCAGGGCCAAAGAAAAATCCCGTGCATGAACTAAACTGCATCCACTCATTTCAGGAAGCAGCAAACATAATTTTTATATACACATACGGATTAAACAAAAAAAAACCAACAACCACCAAAAAACCCCAACAACCTTAAAGAAAAACTGGGCTTCAAAGGATTTGTAGCCCATTTTGGAAAATACCTTCAGGTATTCAGTTACCTTCAGGGCATAAACATCTGGGCAGATTGTGGAGCCTAAATCCTTGGTTGCAAAGCTTTTTTTAGGAAGTTGTTAGAAGTTTTGGTTCCAAAGGTGCCTGCAGGAGGAACTGGAGGGCTCAAAACCTCCCCAAACTGGTCCCTGTGTGACACGGACTGGGGAAGAGCCCCCCCTACCTCCAGCAGCCCTGCCCGAGGCCAGGCTATAAGCAGACAAAATTCCACCTTCACTTAGGTGTCTGTGCGAGCGGACCCCAAACGCTGACCAAAGTCACTGCTTTGGAGGCCCAGCAGAATACAACGCTGACCTCCTGGGAATTAATTCCCTCAGAACCTGTATTAGCACGATGGAAAATGCAGGGAGGAAAGCACTGGAGGTCAGTTGGTCCAACATCCTGCAGAGGGCAGGGCTGGCTCCCAGCTCGGATCAAGCACCAGCACATCCTCCCTCTGCAGATCCCTCGCTGCTTGGTTTCACCACCCCTTGGCTGGAGCCGTTCCGGAAGCGGCTCTAGGAACCAGAAGCTAAGAACGATGAGGAAAGGGACACTTCTATTTTTCAAGTGTCAGCACACAAAAAATGTGTTGGACAAACGGAGCACCTGGCAAAACGCTTTGCAGGAGGACATGGAGGAAGTCAGCATGGGAGGTTGTTGACTAAAGAACAAAGGACGGCTTTGGATAATTGAAAAATATTAATTAAATTCTTAATATAAGCATGCTCTTCTGGGGAAAAGTTCTAAATGCTTGCATTTGAGAAGCTGCCACTGACATACTTAGTGCTTATTTTCATATGGTTAATATAAGAGTGCTTTTTACCTATTTTGATTCTAGAGGGGGGGTAACTCTTGGATGGCTCGGATCCTGGGTGCCATTTGCTGTATCAGTCGGTAGGTGCTGGAGCTTTGCTGGGCTGCCCCTTCTATCTGCTCCTCCATTTGTACTCTGTGGTAGTACTGGCAGTTTATTCAGCTGAATAAGCTGAGGAAGTTTAGCTAGTTCCAGGAACGGATGCCAAACACGCTTGTGCAAACAGGCTCTGTCCCATTTTTCTCCAGACGAGGCTTTGTGCTAAGTGAGGATGACTCTGGGGGAGTTAACTGTTAGGGTGAAACAATTTGCCATTTCCAAGGAAAGAAGGCACAGAGTAGGTGGGATGGTCGTGACTAAACTAATAATTTTCATCTCTCTCTAGGCTTGGCATTTTCCTGTTTAAAAAACAAAAAACAAAACCCACCACAAACTGAAGAATCCCAAATCCTCTGGAAAGTTCTGTTGAACTATGACTGCCATCTAAAGATACTAACGAGCTTTTCAGGTAAGTAGAAGAGGATCACCAGGCTTCTGGCAGCTTACTCCTCCGGCACCGCACGGGCAGCCTCGCGGCTGCTTTACAGAGCCCCAGCAAATCCCCCCCTCCCACCACCTCTCCTACTAATGCTTCAGATGAGGCAGGCAGAAGCCCTCCCCGCGGCCTGGCGGGGAGCCGGATGCAGTGAGAATGACTGGCCATTGCTCAGACTGCACTCTTCTCACTGCTACATGCACAAAACCAACACAGCCCATTACTCTACAATTTCTAGACCGTAATTTTCATTGAGGTTACTTTTAGTTCAGTATAAACTATGTATTTTGATTCCTAGCCGGCTTCGGACATTCTCAGCTTCACTGTTTGCTTTTTGATCTTCTCATAGTTCGATGGTAAGAATCGCCTGATCCCGCTTTATTTGCAGTTGGATTTGGAATGCCGCAGGGAACGCACTACTTCTGTGCAACTTGAAAACTGTATGAAATGGTATTAAAGACTTTTTTGAGTTTTACCTCTAAATCCACTGTAATACATATTTCTGTCCCTTAAGCCTAATGCAGTACCACTGCAAATCAAGCACAAAAGCAGAGTCAAAGCCTGTCTTTGGTAGATGTGACTACACCAGCAGTGTTACAGCTGGGAGATGAATACACATATTTAGCTGCTTACTGAGATCCCAGAGCAGCAGCCCACCTGTGACCCCCGTCCCCTCTCATCATCTGTACTTCCAACAGCCTCTCTTTTCCTGTTTGGTCCACTGTTCCCTGCAGCTGCCAATAAATGATAAAATGAAAATGTAGTGAAATGTTAGGTAGAGGGCAGCATAGTAATATGAGGATTTAAATTCAAAAGGCAGTTCTAAAACTGAAGAAGTGTATCAAGTATTACCTGCAGGTCATTTAATGGGCTTGCACTGCAAAAGGTGACTACAAGCCTAGGAAAACAGAACCTCTTTTTAGCCACAGGCTTTAAAATGAAGGAAAAATCATAACTTGAACTAGATACAGCTGTAAAAAGGGAAGGAGAGCTATAGGAACCCTGTCTAGCTCCAATTTGTGGGATTTTCTCAATATATGACCCATCTACCCACACAGTGACAGTCTACCTGGGGCTGGTGGCTGCCTTTGAAATAGCTGGGGCATGTCAGGATGTTGCAAAAGAGAGAACTAAGGAAGAAAGCCCTTCCTAAATTTTAGAACTTCTCAAGAGCTGCCATATAATAGGCTGATTTGTGATGACCTTTGCAAAAGCCCTGTTTAACGGGAACAAAATCTCGAAGAAACACTGGACTTGCCTTAACCACAATAAAACTTCACTGCTTAAAAACAGCAGACAAGCTAAGGGAACCAAGGAAACGTTAAGAGAAATCAGTAGCCCATTTCTAAAAGGCAGACACCCCTTTTTAGGTATTTTATTGTGTGCTTTTTGCTAAGTAACAAAACAGTCAAGCTCAAGTAACACTTGGGAACTGTTTGAGTTGAAAAACCAAAGGCATCAAAGTAATTTAACACAAGTGGCCAGAGATCAGGAGTTGCAGGTGGCTTTATCTCCCTCGTGTCCCTGTGACTGCATTAAAATCAGGAAAAACTCAGGAAAAATAAAATGAGAAAGTGGGTATGGTTTTATGTATTTTTACCATTTTCGACAATAACAAGCTACCCAAAATCAGGAGTAAAAATATTCACAAATTTCTGTATTTTCTTGAAAAAACAACCACAGGCCTCAAGGTCAGACACCGTGATTTTTGTCGTGTATTTGCTTAAGCAAACCTGGAGTCTGAACCTTGTTTCACAAAGAAATGGAAAACCTATGCCTTGGAAACGTGCTGGAGAAAGGAGCGGGGAGTCAGAGCAGAGGCTCTCTGCAGCTCGGGACTCCCACAGACCCTTCCTCAGGCAGAGGGAAAGGACCTTCAAACTGCTTGAGACGAGGCAGGTTGTCTTTAGCTGTACATGGCACAAAACAGGGCAAATTCCTTTTGAAATGTACTTATTTTAAGAAGTTACAGGTGACCTGGCTGAGCACTTTGAGGGCAGCAGTCAGCAACAGCTGAGCAGCCCCTGCAGCCAGGCAGAAAACCCCCCCAAAGAGGGACTCTTCTGGGTCACCTGGTTAAATAAATGAGAAACTCACCTTGCCTAGTTGACTGAGCCTCTTTAAACAAAATATGTCTGTAATTCTGATTATATACTAGCAGGAAGAAAATTAAAGTAAGCCAGCAAACTGTAGTCTCCATTCAGGGAAGTGGGAATGTATTGCCAGAAAACGGGAACGGATTTGCCAGCTGGTACTAGGAGACAGAAGGAATCTTGTGCCTTTAGATAAGGCACTCACAACCCAACGTTCTTATAGTATTTTGTAACACATTCCTTCCCAGCAATTAACTTATTATGTCAGACTTTACAATTTCACTCAGGACTCTCGTTTGGGATTTTGCTACTATTACAAAAAATACTCACAACGCTCTCATCGGACTTACAATAAATAAAACATTTACTTAAACACATGGAAGGAACACTGTTCAGATCGGTTTATGCTGCCACCCAAGCAATCACATAATGAGAGAAGATTACATTGCTAATTATAGCTCAGAGGTTATATTCTTAAGTGTATCTGGCCCTGAAGACTTGTTCCATCTTTCTTGTCTTACACATGTGGCTCCATGTGTGTGTTAAATAAACTGCTGATGAAAAAACAAGAAATGGAAAAATGCTTTCAAGCAACACGTAATTGCAAATACTTATTTTGCACCTATTCTTTTGGGATTAATTACTCCCCAGACACAGGCACTCAGTTTTACCAATGGAGGTGCAGGCCTTCTGAAAACACGGCTCTTTCTAAGAGCAGAAAGCCAAGGGAGCTGTGCAAGGAGAAAACAAGTCTAGGTCACTAACACAGAGCAGCTCATTTTTTTCTCGGTTTTTTAATCTACTGAAGAGTACAGTTACAGTCTGTTGGCAAAAGCAGTAATACCTACATCTACAAATTACTATCCTGTCTTGAAAGAACATGCCATACGTGTGCCTGCCTTTTCAGGTCCAAAGGCTGAACTGCCTTTTTCGAGGGTGACTGAGCAAGTGATCACAGGACCACAGAATACTATGGGGTGAGAAGGGACCTCTGGAGATCACCTAGTCCAACCCCTTCTGCTACAGCAGGGTCACCCAGAGAAGGTCCCACAGGAATGTGTGCAGGTGGGGTTTGAAGGTCTCCAGAGATGGAGACTCCTCCACTTCTCTGGGCAGCCTCTGCCAGGGCTCTGCCACCCTCACAGGAAAGAAGTTCCTCCTCATCTTTAGATAGAACATCTTATGTTCAAGTTTGTGACCATTTCCTCTTGTCCTCTCACTGGACACCACCGAAAAAACACTGTCCCCTTCCTCCTGACACCCACCCTTTAAATATTTATAGGCATTGATCAGATCCTCCCTCAGCCTTCTCCAGACTAAAAAGACCCAAGTCCCTCAACCTTTCCTCATAAGAGAGATGCTCCAGGCCTCTAATCATCTTGGTGATCCTCTACTGTGCCCTGATTATTAGAGTATAGCTGCTACAAAGCATGGAAATACTGCTGTGAAGTCTCTTCCACCTCAGCTATCACCTGTGGAGTCCATGCTCCCCTGCCCTCACCCACAGTCCCCTCAGTCCCTGACAGAGGAACGCCTCAGCAGAGGTAAAACCCAGCAGAGTGCTGAAGGGCCGGATTACCTTCTACTCCTACCTCCGGGGGTCACAGGCCGGAGCTCCCACTCCCTCGGGGGGCCAGCAAGGGCTGTCCTGTGGGCCTTGGTTCCTTAACGGCCGGCTTCTACTCTGGGTGCCACCGAGCTGCTGGAGAACTTGGGAAGTGTATTTTAAGGCTTTTCTGTGGGTGCTGAGCACACTGCGGTCGCTTTCCTCAGCTGTGGGGGGGAAGGCCTGCGGCCGAAACCCCCCCCCC
>VZTM01016952.1:60876-87515 GCA_013400555.1 Jacana jacana
AGTTGCATGTTTTGTATGGGGAGTATGGGGGGGGGGGGAGTGTTCTGGGCATACAGGTAGGTATGGCAGTAGGTCTTGGGCAAATGCGAGTCTGACTTCTGCTGCTGAGGAAGGGACTCCCAAAATATGTATTTTTTTCACCATGGTAAGGTGTGTGAGAGAGAAGCTGGTTGTCCACTTTGAGCCAAGAGGCTTTTTCCTTCTCTCCTTGGTTGCCTGCGAGGTCTTAGAAGGATTCCACCCAACTAGCCACACTCCCTGAGATCTTTACTAAAGGTTAAATGCAAGTATTTAAGAATTCAATGTAAACCTCAAATAACTTTAATTTGTTTGCTCTTATTGATATCATTTGCTGAAATATGGAAGTGAATAACAACTCCTCCAACTAAAATAGCTTTTAATAGACGTTACATAAAGAAAAAAAGAATTTACATGTGTATCTTGTCCTCTTTCCTTTCTGTAAAAGTGAGAGTGGGGCTGCTGAATATTGGGGTTTCTTTCACAGAAATTCTCCCAGGGGCTGTTCAGTCAGTGCAAAAAGCAGGATTTTGGTGCCAGTCCTTGCAGATGTTCAGCACCTCCTCCCGTTCTCACCCTCTGAGGCTTGTTACTGCCACAGGTACGCTTTAAAGGGCACGGGAAGGTTTCTGGAGCTCTGTGGTGTGCCATGAAATTTCCAGGTTAATGAGTGTGGAAATACTTCATATTCTGATTTTGCACTGTTAATTGTGGAAGTCACAGATGGCTGCTTGTTTCCTGGTCGGATGGCATTTCTCACCGGGTGAGTGTTCCTGTATAGACCATGCACGTAATAACCAAGCATTCCACGTTAAGCTCAGTGGTTATTTGAAATTAAAACTCATTCTTCACTAGTATTTGTACTAGTAAAGTACAAGTGCTCAAATATTTGCAGAAAGCAAATGCGAAGCAGCTGTAAATATGGCTGAATTTGCTTCTGAATTTTAATGAATATTTGCAGATTGTTGGCTAAGTGTAATGTGTGTGTGTGTGTGTGTGTATGGGACAGAAGGCTTGTAAATGCCAGTGCTTTGCACTTACCAGTGTGTAAATTGCAGCTAAACCCCCCGGATTTAACTTTTATACCCTTAGTTTAAAGGGAAAAATACAGACTAGTTTGGGTTTTGTTTTTGGTTGGGGTTGTTTTTTTTTTTTTTTTCAAACCCTTCAAAAAACTCCATAGCACATCAGAAGCTTTGAATAAACACACAAATTAGTGGTCTGTAGCCTTCGCTGGGCCTGTGGGCAGAAAGTAAGCAGTGCAGAGTTTAACTCCTTGATTTCCAGCAAGCACAAGCAAAGCTCAGAGGTTAAAGGAGAAGTGTGTTGCTCGGGATCCACTTCCTAGGACGGCATCATGACCTCTCCCTGCACCTCCAGAGAACTCATCCAACGGATGGAGGGTAGGAAATTTCCAACAGTTTTCAGGAAACGTCATTTTAGCTATAAATTGTATTTTTCAGGGTGGAAATGGGCTCTGTGTGAGCGGAACTCGGGAAAAGGTATTGGGCTTCAAAGGGGTGTAGTTTGTTAAGGCTTGGAAAGCTCAGCAGGGCACGTGCCGTTGGGTGATGTGCTCTGGGTACGGTGCCTGGCATCGATCAGCCACCTCTTGGCTGCCCTGACAGATAATTTCCAGTTAGTTTTGCTGCTCTCTTACCCCTACTGGAACAGGAAGTACTGGGCTGGCAAAGCTTCTATATGGTTCTGTGAGGGTCTTGCTGCAGTATTCCTTGTGCTTAAAATTCGGTGGAAAAGTTGCTGCTGTAATTCCTGCTCTGGATTTCCAGAGCTGTCTCCTGGTTTCACCGTGTTTAAGGCCCAGGTGATGCAGGAGGTAACGGACCCACTGAGTGGGGGTTGTAGGAGTGCTCTGGTGGCCTTTCACCAAGCTTTTGGGCGTGCAGAAATGCTGATTGTGTGGCCAAAGCAGCTGCAGATGAAGTGCAAGGGCGATGGTCCACCGCCCAGAGCTGTAGTGTGTCTGTGGCATCCGTGCGGTCAGAAAGCCGTACCGACTGTCTCCTCCGCAGGCTCACAAATTCCTCTTCTCCATAAAGGCGACGTTCTCTGTTTTCCAGGCCTCCAAACACATAGAAGGCATGCTGCTTGTTCCCTTGCTTTGCATGGTTATGCAAGCAGAGCTTTATATATACCGAGTTTTGAAATGCCCGTGCTTTCCTTCCACCCGTTGGTCTGTATTCTTCCAGCAGAGCCCCTTTCGCTGTGCTGCACGGTCTATGGTTTTTTCAGGTTTTGAAACGATGGTGAATTATTACTGCAGAAGAGGATGCTTCTCAGAATGAAAAGCAGATTGTCACGAAGGTAAGGATGAGATCTTTGTGGTTTGCTGTGGGCTTCTTGCAGTCTACAGAACCATGCAATCTCTTGGGTTGTGCTTTGGGGACACACGTGGAATTGCTGCTCAGAGACACTTACTGGGAGGGGGAAATCCTCTGTATTGCTCGAACTGTTGTTACTGAAGCAGTCCTAGAGTATTTTTAGCATATATTTAAACTCTGTTTGTACTTTGGAGTTCCAGTCATAGACCAGCATCCACGTTTTTCATGAAGCAATTATTTTTTACGAAACAGCTTACAAAAGCAGCTGACACCTTGGCAGAACTTCTCGTAACCGTGTTGTGATCTGATCTGCCGGTTGGATGTAGAAAAAAAAACAGTTAGGAAGAAAGAGTATTTCTTTGTAACTGAAGTTTTGATTCTGTACAGTCCCTCACAGTGTCTTCTCTTAGGTGAGGAAAACTCCAGAGGAGATGTTATCCCTACATGAGTTTGGAATAGTTATGTTTGGGTTGGATAAGAAAATACTACCTTTATAACCAGGGAGCCCATAATTGGCGGTACCCAAAACTGGGTCAAAACTGTGGCACATATTTGTGCCCTATTAAATTGAAAAACCCCACTGTGTTTTCTTAGGCCTGGATATATGCTCTCTACAAGAATTCTCTTCTTTGACTGTACGTTTACATACCTCACATTTTCCAGGTCTGTTTTCCCTGATGATATTTTTATTAGTGTATTCACGGTAAATGTGTCCTTGAGTGTCCCACAAATACTGTCCAACATACATTCTGTTACTGCAGTCAATGCAGATGAAAGTTTCAAGGCAAAACGCAGTTTCCAGGGTCGAGGATTTTATAAATAGAGCTGCTGTACCTGGGAGATGCCACATCTCTTCCCAGGGAAGAACTGTGGGTTTAATCCTGGATCCTTATATGCTCTGATTTCACACAGAGAAAAGAGCATCAGAAATAAGGATTGGTCTAGAATGGAACAAATACAGGCTTCATCTTGTTTTACACTGAAGGAATTTCATGAATTACCTTCATGAATGAGGTCACCCCTCAGTCTCCTCTTCTCCAAGCTCAAGAGACCCAGCTCCTTCAGTTTTTCCTCCTATGGGAGATGCTCCACTCCCTTCATCATCTCTGTAGCCCTGCCCTGGACTCTCTCCAGCAGTTCCCTGTCCCTCTTGAACTGGGGGCCCAGAACTGGACACCATATTCCAGATGGGGTCTCACCAGGGCAGAGTAGAGGGGGAACCTCCTCTGTTCCTTAAAGCAACAACTGCCAGCATTGACCATTCTGGCTTTGTTCCTCCTTACCTCCTTATATTTGATCAAGAGCTTTTTCAGAGTTCTAGCTCCAAATCTGTGTCTATCTGTGGGTATCTTAAACCCCCTGCAGCAGGGTTTGTGGAGCAAAACCCAGCCCTGCTGCTAGAACAATCCCTGCTGGTGTAATCAGGTTGCCCTCTAATGGTTAGCTTTGATTAAGAGTGCACTCAGGCTTGCTGATGACCAGAGGAATCTTTCCTTTAATTCCTGTGGAGGAGACCTCAGTGTTTTGCTCGGCGAGACTCTGGTTGGTGGAGCTCTGCCCTGCAGAGGGAAGGGTGGAAGCCTCTTCAGAGGTTGTGGCTGTAACCCTGTTCATTTATAAAGCTGTTTCTGATTTCTTTTAACTAACAGTACATCTTAAGAGTTGGAATTTGCTGATGTCAAGGTTAGTTATTGAAAATTTGTGTTGGCTCTTTAAAAAAATTGCACTGAAAACGGCCAGAATGAGAACTTTTTCTGAAGTATCTAATGTTTCTTCCCATCCCTGTAGACTCCCAATGAGCTCAGAGATATTCCATATAGCCAAACAGCACAAAAACTGCCCCAAAAAAACAACCAAAAAGAAGAAAAGGGAGGGGGGGAAGTTTCTTGCACAGGCAAATATGGAAAGTGCTCCCTCCCAATGGTGGAAAAATGTTTTTACTTTAAACCTAGGTAACCTGATTGATTAAAAGGCTGGTGAGAAAGAGGGAGATTTTAGTGCAGTAGAATATTTTTCTTGTTGAGTGCCTAGGCTGGCACAGTGGGGAGTGGAAATGGACTTCTGTCACCTGGCAGCATCCTGTGCTCTCCCCTGTTTGGGATTCTGTGCATTCTGATGGCATCCAGGTAAGGTGTTTGGGTTGATTTTTTTCTCTCAGAAGGTGTAACTGAGGATCAGTTCCTGCTGACACATACTTTAAGTAATATGATGATTTGGTTAGAGAGATTACTTGCTGGTTTGTGCCAGGAATACAGATAATACAGCTGAATGGTTGAAAATAACCAAAAAGAAAGGCCACCTATGTAAAAGAAAATAAGGAAGAAATCCTGAAATAATAGTATCAAAACCTTAACCAAGTTTTGAAGCTTACAGAATTAAGAAGATGTAGTCTCCCATCGCGTGTTCATGAAAACCAAGTCCTTTTTATTAAAAAAAAAAACCCCAAAACAACAACAACAACAAAAAACCCAAACAAAAAAACCCAACCCTTGAAAGCCGATGACACTGAATTTTTTATCAGGTAGTGTACTCACATCCTTGAAGTTAATTCCATTTTTGTCATGGGATTTAAAATTTTACCTGCCAGATTTTGACACAAATATCTTAGCCCTTCTCCAAAATAAATGTAGTTTCTTTTCAAAGTAGGAAGACAAACAAAATTCTTTGGAACAGGAATTGGAGAAACAGTATATGAGGATGGTTTTAGTTTTCCTTACTTGTATATTATGCATGCTTTTCCTATAAGTTTCCCTACACCCTCCATCTACACACACATACAATGTTTTTCTTGCAGCAGCAGGGATAACATAACAACTGAACACACTGAAAACTAATTTAATTCCTCTTTTCTTTTTGTTTTTTTTTTTTTTTAAGACTATCCATTAAAAGTAAAACTCAAGGTAGAAACAGTGGAATTGCCCCAGCAATGTGAGAGGCAGACTAGAGGTGTTTTATTTAGCAACGTGTGGGTATGTATTTGTACTTGATAAGAACATGTTTCTGCCTGCTCAGGGGTGGTGTGAGACTTTTTCCAGAATGGCATCTACTGATCCCTGCGTATCTTTACATTACCAAGATGTCTTACTCTCCTGGCAAAACTTTACTTGCCCAATATGCAGCTGCTTGGAGACTCTTTCTGTAGCAGCTGAGGCACCAAGCCTGTTCAAACAAGCATCCCTCCTGTCCTTGGTAAGCCACGCTACCTCCACAGATATTTGGAGGAGCCGAAGCTGGCTTCCTTCCAATTAGAAAGAGGAAAGACATCTGGTTTTCTATTACTCTTCACATGTCTCGTTTTATTGATGCTTAATAGAGGAGTAACCAAAAATCAAAATTTGTGTGATTACTGCAGATGCTAAACCCAGAATTGTCCCTGCGTTGTACCTGGCCATTTCAGTCTGGGGTCTTCCACCTCTGGGTGGAAGCACAGCTGATTTTTAACCGCGTGGAATAGAATTCCACAGCAGCTTATGGTGTAGGCTGGAGGGGACACCACGTATACTATAACTGCAGGGAGAATTTTTGACAGCACAAACTGACATGGAATGGGCTGAAATGTATGATGGGGCCAAGTCATCCCGATACAGAAGGTGGCAGAAGCACAAGATTTTGTCTGCAGTCCCTCTGCAACCTCTAGATGAAGACTTTACCTGCAGAGGGTAAGGTCTTGAAGGTCTTGGAGAACCCGTGTGTCTCGGAGCACAGACTGGCACCTGATCTTGCAGAGGTCTCCCAGGGGGAGGGCTGGGTTTGGGATGTTGGCTGACAAGGCTGAGGCTGATAGAGCAGTGGCAGCAGCGATATATTTGGAGCCGTGTTGTTGCACTGAGATAGTGTTTGTGTCCTGTAGCCATTTCTTTTTTTCACAGCAATACAGAGTACTTCTGCGTGCCTAGGAGCAGGCACAAAGGCCACAGTGTCTGATGGAAATTTTGATGATCTCAGGCATCAACAGCCTTCACTTATTTGCAGGTGTTTTGGTCTTGTCCGGAGAAATAATACTGTTGTCTCAAGCCAGTAAGCTCAAGCAAAACCATGGATGTGAATGTTGTCTGGACACTAAAGAAGGTGTGAAGATGGCAGTGCAATACCTATTTTTGTTTTACAACATGCATAGATTTCTAATAATCTGCAAATGAGTTCCTTTTAAACTCGTTATACTTCATCTCTCTTTCTCTCTATTTCTCTCCTCTCCTTGGAGAGAGAGGTGGGGGAGAGCACTGGTCGCTCATCTCCGGCCATTCCTGCCCAAACCACGGCACTCTCATCCAGGTTGAAATTTTGCAGTGCAGGGAGGTGCCAAAGTGGTGATGAATATTAGTGTACTAAAAAAAGGGGGAAAGAGGCAGAAACAAAAAAAGAGGAAGGGAAGAAAACGGCTCCCCGAGAGTTTAAAGCGAGATTCTGGTTTGTGTTGGATCCTCGCTCTGCAAGCTTAGAGCACCTGAAGTATCAAAAGTGTCTTCAAGCCCTTAAATAGATGACTCAAATACTTGAAATGTGTTTCATTTTATGGCAAGTTTAATGTTTCTAATCTCAGTGCAATTTACAATTACAATAAATATCACAAAAAAATTAATGTGGCCACTTCAAATACAAAGGAATGACAAAGTGTAATCTGAGAGAATTTTATCAACATGCAATTTCCTTAACAAAAACATCCATGTATCATTTCAGCGTGCCGAGAAATATTTATCTTCTGGGACAGCAAAATCATTTGCAGAACGTTTTAACTGCTAAATAAATATTTTACTGGCAACTTCTGAGGCATCATAAATGCAGTCAATATAAACAAAGCAATGTGGAAACCAGCTCCAGGCTCGGCCCAGACGGCGGTTGGCTGGTTCATGGCAGCGCGGGGCTCTGGGATGCATTTGGCTGAGCCTCAGCCTTTGGAAAGATCTGATTTCTTCCTGCTATTATAAGCAAGTTTACTTGGTTTATTTGGAGGTCCTGGCAGCGGGAGCCCCAGCAAGCTTTTAGAACTAGCGATGCGACTAGTTAGTGTTTAACTGAAACCTGCCTTTTAGTAGTTAAACTTAATCTTTGTTTTTTAATTGAATCCAGCACTTGTGAAAAATACGGGCTTTGCAGGCTTGGAGGCAGAGGTTGTCTGCTTGGCTGTGGAACAAGAACATCAAGGCCCTGGTGGCTTGAACTTCCTCATGGGCCCCAGCCAATGTTCCTCACCTCTGACCTTCTCATCCTGCTGTCCGTGTTACCCAGTGGCTTCCCCGACTGCCCCTCTGAAACGGCACTCTTAAAGGTGGTGTCAGGCCCCCTGGAAACACAGCAGAGACTAGTTCCAGTTGAGGAATTAGTTACTCCTTACCTGGACTGTTGCTGGTGTCGTTATCCCAAGGAAAATACCAAATCTGGGACTAACCTGGATTTTTTTTTGCTTTGTTAGTACTTAGCACTTGCCACCTTTCACGTGGTTTTAATTTTTACCTAACCTGGATGATGATTGTCTATTTGCCAGCTGCTCATTCTGATTTGTGTGCTATTATTTGTGTCTAACATGGAATAGTAGTAGGCTTTATTGACTATTTATTGAAAATATTTAAAATATTTCAAGGACTACAAGCATTAAACGTGTATATATATGACATACAAAAGTAATTGCTGAGGGGATTTCTGTTGACAATCAGAGCTTTAGTGGCTGCCTGTCTGTTTCGATGGAGTTTTCCACTCATTCCATTAATTTGCTCATTCAGATGCCTCTGTTAAGCAAGTCACTTCTCAGGTGGTAATAACTGTCTGTCTGTCCTCTGAACTTAGGGGGAAGTTATTTGCTTTTGCCTTTATTAATTTAGCTTCTCGGGTTCTTCTGTTTGCAAAAAGATTGACAGCTGCCAGAGGTTAATTTTAAAATTGTCTTGTTTTTAGAAAAAGGGGACTAACTAAATATTAATTAGGTAGTTTGATGGACACTCAACCGATCTAGACAGAGAAAATGCATTAGGAATTTGAATTTTGACAATACTTCAGGAGTTTTGTTATTTTAAATATTCCTAACAAATTCAACCCTACTTCTGAGGCCATCTTTTACTATATGAAGCAGGAGTAGTCGTAAAAAACAGTGTTTTTGAGGGCGAGGTAGTCATTTCACAGTGAAGTTTGGTCTTTGTCACATGTCAACAGCAAGGGAGTGTTCTTTAAAATATCAAATGTATTGGTAGAAAATCGGAGAGGAGATGGTGTAAGGATTTGGTAAAGAGATGCTTCCAGAACACCACTGTCGCTCTTGCATGGATGACTCGTGTGACTGCCCGAAAACTGGTACAAAGTGAGTGTTCCCTGCATAAGTGTCCCAATTCACACATCTAATGAACATCCACGTGGGTCTAGCTGTAAACCTGTTAGCATCTCTCTTGGAAAGAATGAGGGTGGAAGCTGCTCTCTCAGCTGCAGCTGGGAATGGAAGACTGGGTTATGGCACATGGGCTGAGAGGTGCCACAAAAGCTGTGCTGCCACTGCCTGTATTTCATCAGTAAATAGAGAATGTCAGTCCCTTCTACATCTTCTACAGCATCTTCTACAGCTTGTCATGGCATTTGGTGCATGGATGATGCACCGTCAGAAGCGTGACCAGCAGGTCACGGGAGGTGATTCTACCCCTCTACTCTGTGCTCTTGAGACCCCACTTAGAGTACCATGTCCAGCTCCAGAGTCCTCAACATAGAAAGGACATGCACCCAATGAACGGGTCCAGTGGAGAGCCATGGAGATGATTAGAGGGCTGCAGCACCCCTTCTGTGAAGACAGGCTGAGAGAACTGGGTTTTGTTCAGCCTGGAGAAGAGAAGGCTCTGGGGAGACCTTCTAGCCAGTGTCTGAAGGGGCTACAGGAGAGCTGGAGAGGGACTCATTGTCAGGAAGTGCAGTGACAAGACAAGGGGTAATGGCTTTAAATTGGAAGAGGGGAGATTTAGGTGAGATACTAGAAAGAAGTTCTTTACCATGAGGGGGGTGAGAGCCTGGCCCAGGTTGCCCAGAGAAGCTGTGGCTGCCCCATCCCTGGAGGGGTTCAAGGCCAGGCTGGATGGGGCTTGGAGCAACCTGGTCTGGTGGGAGGTGTCCCTGCCCAGGGCAGGGGAGCTGGTACTTGATGATCCTTAAGGTCCCTTCCAACTCTAACCATTCTGTGACTCTATGATTCCTACATCCAAGGGCATGGAACTTCCCTAGACTACCCATCTCTCTGCTCTCTATTACATTTCACCATTTAGTTGTGCTATTTAACAACAACAACAACAACAACAACAACAACAAAAAAGAAAGAAAAAGTTGTAGCTTTTCCTACTAAGGAGAGAGAAATGAAGGCGATGAACAAAATTCTTCATCCCCTTCAAGAGTGAGCACAGACCCCAGCTCCCAGGAGACGTGGATTTCATGCTGGCCAGCTGACAAGCGGAAAACGAAGCACCTGGGTGGGAGAGACGTGCTGCTTGCTGTGTGTGCTGCGGCTGAGCCATCTGCTTCCCACCTGCTAATTGCTTTATTTGGGGTGAGTATGGGAATGCAACATCTTAGAGTGAGCTGATCGCCATCAGGGAGGGAGGTGAAGACCAAAACACAGATTGTCATTGAATCGAATCGTAATTATCCCCAAAGAAGTCACTGGCTTTGACTGCTCTGGATGTATTCCTCTGTAAATAGTGAAGCTTCCTCTTTCCCATGCTCATTGACTGGAATATCGTGGAGTCCAAGGGACCTGGCTGGTGATACCTAGGAATAGCTGGTGAGTGGCAGTGGTGAAGACCATCCTGTTGAAGGCTGGGATGTGGAGATCAGCTAGATGGTATCTCCAGTGTTCAGCAGGCTAGATGTAGGGGGTTGTGCCTCTTTGGCCTCTGTGGCTCCACTTTACATCTGTGTATGCATTTGTGTACATCCGAATCATTGGTGACACATTTACCTGCCATCTGAGCAAATACTTTGAGCTTGTAGAGGTATGTGTGAGCTGGGGTAACTCCACCTGGTGTTCAGTCTCATTCACAAGGCATTAAGTGTCTACCACAGGCTCTCGTGATTAAGATATTCTTTTTTTTAGTAGTATGTTTAAAAGATTAAAAAATCTCCCTCTTTTTTTTTTAGCAGCACACTTAATTAGTTCACTTACATCTTTCAGATGTAACTGGGAAATACATTCTTCTGTTTGTAATTGGTTATAAAAACAGAGGCGAGAGTTTATTCAGGCAAAAAAAAAATCCATTTAAATAGTGTATGTTGCTAGGGTTTCTTAGTAGTAACTGCAACTTAATCCTTGCTTAAAAGGATTTCTTTGATTAATTGAACACACAGGAAGGAGCCGACAATGCTGTTCCTCGCAGAAGAAACAACTATTTTTAGGGCATTTGCTTAAATTTTAGGTCGCTTTGTTCCTGTTAAATCTCAGTCTTTACTTTGGCAAAAGTCCCATTTTAGAAGCACACTCTAGAGCTCTGGGTCTTTAGCTGGGCTGAGGATTATGCATGTGCTTAATGGCTTGGCTGAATAAATTTTAAGAACATTATTTTTTTACAGAATTGGGGGCCATCAGTGGCTGGTAGAAGGTGACTGAGATTTTTGCCTTTACAGGACGTAGGATGAGATTTAGAGCTAGCTCTGCTTTCTTAAAGAACCATTGGGTGATATGTGTGACTTACACTTAATGAAGCTTCTGGTAATTGTCCCTAACTGAGTGCCCTTCTGATTTTTGCAGACAATTGGAGAGTTAACGCTCACTAACTACTGGGAAAGTTTCATTTCTTTTCTTTAAGAAATGATATCTGCAGGTCTTAACAGCTTGGGTGGTAACAACTGTTCTTTTCATTTCCTACTACCTTTGGTCGGTAGGACAGTGAAACCGGCACAGCAAATGAGATGTGCCTGTGCACAGCAGCTCGCCGATGGATTCCCAGCTTCTGGGAGCTGGACTGACAGAACTCCACACAGCTCTCCCTTGAAACAAACGATTTGCAAAGAGAACGGTGAATAATTTGCATAATTTAAAAATGATGGGCCTGTCTGATACTTAAATCTGGAGAATTTACATAGGATTTTGGGGGGCCATAAATTTGTTGATCTGATATTGCTAGGTAAATTTCTTTTTGCCTTTGTCCTTCAAGTCTTCTATAATGCAGAAGATGAAACCTGTTGACTGCAGCTCTCAACAAATATAGGGGTGTTTGCGTTGGGTTTTTCTTGCTGAGTGGAATTCTTGGGTTCTATGTAGTTGGAAAAGAGCAGCAATAGCATTAGTTGGCAAGTGTGCTGACATCTCAACATGGCTCAGCTGAGTTTCAACTAGTTTTAAGATTAATCAGCAGGGTATAATGTAGACCAAAGTGTAACGTGGAGTTTTGGGAGATAAACAGGGTCTTGTCTAGTTACCAGAGTGGACTAATTTAAGAAGTTAAAGGATTAAAAACTACATGGTGCAGAACTCTGCTGCTGTGGACAGGCTGCTTCTAGTCATGGAGCCTTGCTGTCTTCCATTCAGATGGGTTGGGAAGCCTGTTAGAGATGGTTGTGTAACCAGTGTTTCAGAGACTTACTGGAATGTTGGACCATTTCTGAACCGTTTTCATTCTCAAGTTAAAATCTTCTGAAATGAACCAGGGGAAAAAGGAGCTGAAGATAAAAACCATGGAGCTGTATGGACTGAGCAGAGCCCAGAGTCAGGGCTGGGTAGAGCAAGATCTCCATTGCTTGCCAACTGGGACAAGGAAAAAAAAGTGGAATCTGGATGCGTCCTTACCTTAAAACTCCTTGTTTATGCAGAAGCAACAGACCTTTATCTTCTTAATAAAGGCTTATGTTGCTGCTAATATTCTGAGGGCAAGCACTCTGAAAGCAAAAAAGTGACAAGTCTGGGGCATTATTTAGTCTGCAGGCAGGACTGGTCTGGGGAATGTTCACAAACTATTTGACAAAAGCTGGCGTTTCTTGAAAAATCTGTATAGCAAACAAGGTGATTTCTGATCTTTCAACCTGGTTTCTGAGGAAACAGGACCTCCAGGAAACCAGATTTCATTAGGTTGTTGACCATCTCTAGCGTTTCTGTGTGTGTGTGTGTACAGTATGGTAGAATTAAAAGGAATATAATTTGTATTCCCTCCTGTTTCCTCAAACCCCACTTATCTCTCTCAATTTCTCGTTGGACATCACGTTCAAGATAACATCTTTATGTGTCAGGGACTGAATTTCTGAATGCCTGGACTTGGTGTTTGGTGCCTGATTGTGTTTCCCGTTGCTGTAAAACTGTCAATCCCAGCTCAAAACCAGGAGTCAAGCCTCCAGGAATTGTGAGACTGGTTTGGAAGGAATCACAGAGCTTAATGAAACAGTAATTGTTTTTCTTGTGATTTTTAAGGCATTTGGGCTGCGTTTTTTAAAGCTTCTCTCTACTCTTACTATCTGCCCTGTACCACCAAGGGGTACAAATTTAAATCCTCAACTTCATTTTATACATAACCAAGGAAAAAACCTCCAGCCTAATTACCATGAGACTCAAGGTAAAAGCTAACAGGAAATTCTGTGACAGTCTTTGAAAATAAGAGAATTTCCTAGTTCATCTGTGATCATGTGAGAAGTCATAGTACAAAAAGGTGTGTTTAATCAGATTTACCAACCCTTCCATAGTTGTATAGGATAATAGGAAAAAAAACCCCAAACTTGGACTCACTTTTAAAATACGCCCATCATTACTCTGGTGCTGTATTTCATTTTCCACTTTCAACTCCCTGCCAGTTTCGGATAAGGCCTACCCTTCCACCTGTGCCAGGAGGGAGCATTGCAGAATTCTCTTCTGTCCAAGTTCATCAATCTTTCTTCTTTGGTATCTGCTCAATACAGATAGTAGTATGTAACTTGTGGGAATGTTACGAGGTTTTCTGCAATTAATGGCTGTAAAATGCTCTGAGACTCATAGGTAGGAAGTGTTTTAAAGATTTATGGTGGGTTTTAACGTGGTGCTTGGTATTGGTGTTGCAGGAAATGTAAAAAGTAAAGCTTCCCAGAGTACTCCTGAAATTCTTATCATAAATTGCCCAGTAAAGAACTCTTAAAGGCACGGTAGAAGTTCAACGTTGTTCCCACTCAGTCAGTTGGCAGAATAAAGTGGGAATAGTTCACAGTACGTTTTGATGCTCAAATAATCAATTTTTATTAAAGAAATAATGTTGTCTGCATCCCTATCGTGCTATTAAAGGCTAACTGAAGTAGGAGGGAATCAGCTTACGTGTCAGTTTGTGCAAGTATTAATTGAAAGTGTCTTTTCTGTCTTGACAGATTGGTTAACTCAGTGTTTTCTGGTTGATGTCTTCCAACCCCTACACTTTAAACATTATATTTATCAGCCCTTTATTAAATATTCAAAACAAGACCGCATTCACCAAGGTCTCTCACAGCCCATTTTGTTGTCACAGTGCATTTTGCTACAGGCTGAAGAATAAGAGTCCAAGCTGCAGAGTCGGCTCATTTCAGCCTCAATGGCTTTTTAAAAAGCTCGCAGCTTAAAATAATACATTATTAAGGTATTCAGACTTGTCAAAATTAATAATTAATATCACATTTATGTTCCCCACACATACACAGAGTCTTTCATTCAATTGGGTTGTTTGTGTTCCAGCCAAGGGACTGGGAGCTGTAACCTTCTCCTGCGGCAAAAGCAGAAATCTTATTTTTAAGATCCTGGAGGAACTTCCTTCTTGGGATAAGGGAGTAACTTAACAGGCAATTATGAACATTATTCAGGCTTGTTTTGAGGATATACAGGACTAATCTAATAAAATACAAGATGAAGTATGGAAATGTGTCTTCTGCTCAAAGTGGAGGTTACAGAGAAGACCCTACTTACAGGACAACTGCTGTTCTGCTCAGAGAAAGAAGAGCAAAAAACATACAGTTCACCCAATTTTTTAATTTTTTTATTTCATCTTTGCGTGGGGATGACAGGATCCTCAGCAGGAATAAATACAAAAATGCAAAAAAATTCAGTGGATATGACCAAAGACAGCCGAAGAAATGGTCTAGACTGTGCCTGGGCAAATGCGGGTAGCTCTTAGACACACACACACAACCAAAGGAAAAAAAACATACAAAAATGAGGGAGAGTTGTTTTTGTATCACTGTGGTATTTAACACCAAACTGGTAGGATTAACAGTTGAGGAAACATTCACTCTATGTCTTTGAGTCGTCAGTTAATGTGCAGCAGTGCTCTCTGCCTGTGCCCATGATGAGGTACTATTTTTGCTGCGGGACATGGCTTTCTTGAAATTTGGAAACAGAAGTGATTTTGCTCAAAGGAGTCTGTGTTGCTTTAGGATTTGATTTGGTTAATGGGTATGTCAGCGTGTCCCATTGCAGGAAATGCAGGGTACCAGCAAAACTGCTCAACTTGGAATTTAGCTAAATTGAGCTAGGCAGAGAGAAACCTGGGTGCCTCAGATGTATTCCTGTGAAAGGCCAGTAACGTTTCTACGAAAGGCCAGAACTGCTTAGTGCACCTCTTGAATGTTTTGGGAGTCCTTGCCAGGAGATGATTGTTTCCAGCATTGACAGTACACAGATTTATTCTGGGCCCATCTCTGCACTGGCTGGGTGAGCAGGCTCATCTGGGGTGTCCTGCACAGGCAAGAGTGAACAAACTCATAAAAAGCATCTGTTTGCAGGATTTCAGGTGTGTTTGCGGGACTATCTACTGGACTGTTCAGGGGAAACACTTGTCCTCCTTTTGGATGTGAGCTTGGCTGCAATAGTGAGTATTGTGGTGTTCTCAGCAGTTAATTGTGTGCTCCAGCCCACCTTGGGTTGTACCGTGGTGTTAAACTTCCTCCCCTCTGTGTTTTAACCTGTGACGAGCTGCTCTGTGTCTCCTGTGCTCCCCGAGGTGGGGTGGGTATCACCCATCCAGAAAGAGATGGAGAGGCAGAGCTGTGACACCAAAGCACCACAGGAGGTTGTGGGTTTGCAGAATTTTTTTTCATAGAGGTTCTCCTCAGTTGGCCCTCAGAGTGGCCAGTGCTGGTGTAAAATTTAAAGAAGCATTGTATTTCTGTCGCTGTACAGAATAACACTGTCAGGTGAACGAAGAAGCACCTCTGAATCATCGGAGTATCCCCTACATTGTCACTCTAGTGTGAACTCCTCATTCTACTTCTGCTGCCATGTACAGCTGTGTGCATGTGGTGCACGAACCAGCCTCATGTGAAAGACTTCTCAGAGAGGATAATGCATGGAGGTTGTCTAGTTTGGGCTTAGCTGCCTTGTGCTACCGGCGCTGGGGAGCTGTACCCCAGGGGAGACCATTTCTGGCCCATTCATACAGCGACCTGGAGGAGTTTCAGGTCAGCTTCTGGTTTTTGGATGCGTTGCCCAACTGAGCTGCTTCTCCAAAGTCTTGGAACTCTGCCCAGGTTTGTCGAGGTTGTACCACTGTGAGAAGATGTCATTTCACCACGGGAACGTTTCTGATGGTCCTTCTCAGTATAGCCATGGGCAAGAACTGATGAGAAGATGCAGGTGATACTGAATAGGAGCCCAGTGGAACTCTTGGCCTTTTTGTCAGTTTAAGGCCCCAGGTTTAGGAGAACACTAGTTACTTTTGGAATGAAATTGTGGAGGGAGAAAGATATGAGGCTTCCCGGTTTGTAATTTTTTCTGTCTCCAAATTGGACAAAGATTGGTCAGTCTGACCACAGACCACTCCTATCACTGGTCTCTCCTCTCAAGGAACAGGTGGTGGAACAAGAGGAAATCACCTCGACCTGCACCAGGGGAGGTTCAGATTGGATGTTAGGGAAAATTTTTACATTGAAAAGGGTTATCAAGCACTGGAATGGGCTGCCCAGGGAAGTGGGGGAGTCACCATCCCGGCGGGGTATTTAAAAGCTGGGCAGATGTGGCACTGAGGAACGTGGGTTTGTGGTGGGTTTGTCAGTGTTGAGCTGGTGGCTGGACTCAGTGACCTGAAAGGTTCCTCCTAACCCAGACAGCTCTATAATTCTATAATTCTGCAGCCTGCTGTTTTGAGTTTCCTCACAGGCAGAACTCCACAGGTGCCAACCTTAGGGAAGAGCTCTGAAACATGTCCATACACTTCCGCACGCATCACTGGCCGGGCTGCTGGAAACCTTGCCAACGGGATGTGCATAAAATAAGCAAATAAGAAAGTAAGTAGATCCAGCAAGAGTGTTCTCTTCCAGCGTCCTGCTTCCAATATGTAAGAAGGCTTTGTCAGGGATTTGAGCAGCTGTTGCCATCTTTATTCCTGATTATGCATCACTCACCCTCAAGCCTGATGTTCACAAGGATCTGAAGGGTGGGTTGAAGGAGGATGGAGCCGGACTCTTCTCAGTGGTTCTTAAATTTGTGTTATTAAAAGTTCTTCAGATGAAAAATGCAGCTTGTTAGGGAAGTCCACTGGTAATTTTACTACAGAGTTATACACAATGTATATTTACTATATATATAAACACACCATATTTTATACATATCTGCACTATACTTTGTTATCTATTATAATCATGTCAGTATCAGAAAAGCAAGCTGATAAACTTGACATTAGAATATGCAATACCTAGAAGAAAAAGTGGAATGGGAAAGGTATTTCCTAATTTGCTGTATGTTCTCGGGGTTTTTTTTTCATTGCTCTAGAGCCCGTCAGACCAGTGTTGGGTGTCAGAACGGCTGCATGTGTTCCAGGTGAGTCCCTGTTCAGCTGGTGATAAAACCCTAACCCGCAAGACTGGTTTCAAATGGATGTTCATTCCACAGATCAATCAGTCCTGCGTTTACCACTTAAAAGAGGTGTTTAAGAAAAGATGTATAATTTCTGCCAGTTTTGCAAATTTATTTAAATCAGGTGTTTTTAGAAGCTTTTTCCTTTCTTTTTCTTTTTTTTTTTCTTCTTTTTGCTATGAAAGCTACAGCTGGTTGGAAGCAAATACACAAATACACTGCATTCATCAGGATGTTTCTGCTGCTTGATGACACGCCAGCAGGTCACGATGATGAGATAAGCTAAAAAATATGGATCCACTTTTATTTTTTTTTCAGATGCTGGGATACAGTGCAGTTGTGGTTCTTTCACACAGAGGGAAATGAGAATAGTAGCAGATCATTTCTGAAAATGAGCGCTCATTCTGCAGAGGTGGTAATAGTTGTATTTAGATCACACCACGTGCTCTGAACCTTTCATTAGTTTTAAATCAGGGAGTTGTCAGGGTTAGAAGGGAGCTCTAGAGCTCACCCAGTCCCACCCCCCTGCCAAAGCAGGGTTGCCCAGAGCACAGCACTCAGGGCTGCATCCAGGCAGGGCTGGAAGGTCTCCAGAGAAGGGGACTCCACACTCTCCCTGGGCAGCCTCTGCCAGGGCTCTGACACCCTCACCCTAAAGAATTTTCTCCTCATCTTTGAATGGAACTTCTCATGTTCCAGCTTGTGCCCGTTGCCCCTCGTCCTATCACTGGGAACCACTGAGAAGAGTCCAGCTCCATCCTCCTTCAACCCACCCTTCAGATACTTGGAAGCATTGATAAGGTCTCCCCTCAGCCTTCTCTTCTCCAGCCAAAGAGCCCCAGCTCTCTCAGCCTTTCCTCCTCAGGGAGATGCTCCAACCCCTCCATCATCTCTGTTGCCCTATGCTGGACTCTCTCCGGTAGTTCCCCATCTGTCTTGAACTGGGGAGCCCAGCACTGGACGCAGTATTCCAGTTGTGGTCTCACCAGTGCAGAGCAGGGCGGGATAGTGGGGATGAGGAGGGGGCAAATTACTTCCCTCCACCAACTGGCCACACTCTTCCCTACACACTTGGATATTACCAAAATGCTGTTGTTAATCTCTGGTGGCACTTGTCTTTGCTTTTCAAACAGCAGTACCCCCTCCACTCCCAGCTCTGAACTGTTGAGGTGGAATGCCATGCTAGCCAGCCCAGTGTGATGCTCCAATCCCCCCATCATCTTTGTCACCCTATGCATAAAACAGGGCAACACCAAAGGGCCATTCCTATTACCAGTTTTGACCATTGAGGTGATTTGGAATACACTCTTTTTAAGCCAGTTGGAGTTTGTGGTTCCTCAGTATCTCTTGGTATCATGGTTAATGCATGTACATTTGCAGAATTGGATCTTTAAGCAGTAGGTGATGCTTTGCATCGGTTCCAATTTTTAGGTGGTGTTTCCTATTTTGTTCCTCCTGCTGTTTGTTTGAAAACAGATGATTATATAGTTTTATGTCTGTTTTTAGGGTCAAATGTCCTTTCCCATTTCCCAGCTCTGCAGTTCCCTTACAAAAAGGCCTGTTTGATATCTTACAGATATTCATCTACTAATTTTAGGAAGGAGTTAATAAAGGTGGAGTTGGAAAAATCCTAAAGGAAGATCAAATTTAAATGTAAAGATCTTTGCTGCTTTTTTAAAGAGAATTGAGGAAAAAGGGATAGAGAAAATTACAGGGTTTGGTAAAATTGTGTCTTAGAGCAATGTTTTCTTTCCAGAGCCTTGCATCATATGCCAGTATATTTTAAAAAGACATACCCCTAAACACTAGAAAATAATCAAGTCTTTATTAAGCCAAAAGTCACTTCTTTATCAAATAATGGAACCGTGGTGGGAAAATAAATTGACCTTAACTGGATTGCCACGCTGCATCTTGGCGGAATCAACACATAGCAGTAAGGAAGATGAGATTTCTGATGCTCTATTAAAATGCATTCCCAAACATCAAACCATTTTTTTTTTTTTGGACTGAAAACTCAGCACTCTTAAAAAAAACAAAACAAAAAAAAAGGTGTACCAACAAAAATATGCTTCAACTCAAGATGCTGCCACCCAGGTGAGCATTTGCAGGTACTGTGCTGGATATTTTGGTGATAATAATCAGTGATCCATGAGGTTTGTGTCCTCCCAGGGCTGCTTTGGCCCTGTGTCTTTCAGACAGTCAAGAGTGCAAAGCACCACCTCACCTCCATCAACACAGAAATGGTTCCTATGGCCTCAGTGACCCTCAGTGACCTGGTTGGGGTTGGGAATCGTGGGGGAAGTTTTGGAGTATGGGCAAACAGGCTCCCGAGAGAACGAGATATAGAAAGAACAGCAAATAAGAAGTAGGTCTCAAAGGGGACACGAGCTTCCAGGGCTTACATGGAGCTTCTGGCGTTATGCACTGGCAGGAGCTGGAGCTGGGATTTGTGCCATAAAAAAAAATCTAGTCTGTAGCTGTGATTTGAGCTGGATTTGCCATCCTTGCTGGTTATTACAGTTGGCTCCTACTGTTTGTGGCAGTTACTGTGCAAGTTATTGTGCAAGGGTTGTGATGCATTTACTGGTAGACTGTGTGTTCAGTGAACTTGCTCTGATCAACTTGGCCTGACACTAGGAAGATGTGTTAGACCCTTCAGTGGGCTGGGAGAAAGGACTCGAGATACCAGGAAATGGCCCCAAAACGGGAGGTCGATTTAGCGCATTCAGCATTGCTGGTTCTTAGGGACGTTTATAGCTCAGAGAAGAGGTGAGTGATGGACTTTGCTGTTAACACTCCTGTTTGTTTTCTATCTAGTCCCAAACAAACACACCAAACCAAACACAAACACACCAAGGTTCCCGGTGAGGATATTGAGTAGTAGAGCACATGAGGTGATTGGATATAAAATCATTCGTACCACCCAGAACAATGAAGCAAAAATCCTGATTCCAGTGGAAGAACCAGTGCCCCAATTTCAGTGGGGTGGGTTTTCCTCATTTTGGCATGTGTTGGTTTGGGCTTTGGTTATTAGTTATTGGGAAAAAATTTAAATCCATGCTCTAGATTTGTAAAAGCAACTCTCTGAAGCTGTTGTTCAGTTTCATAACAGAGCTTGGCTTTCTGTTTCCTTGTACCTGACACAAAACATTGTTTCAGCAGAAACTTGCTTTGGTTCAAGTTCATTTAATTTTGGGGTTTCCTTCAATGGGTCAACTTAATATCACCAGGGCTTATGCTAGATGAGGCATCGCCTGCCCATGGAGCTTTAATTTATGGTGGGATCACGTCACCTCTCCTCCGACGAACACTCTTGTACCCCAGTAAATCCAGCAGAAAAGTGATGATGCCCCTTATTAAAGGAGGAAGCTGATTACCACACGTGTGATTAATATCTTTTAAAGACACTGTGTGCTTCCAGCAGTTTGGGCTGTCCCATCAGTTGTTTCTAAAACTGTGTGGCACCAGGTCATCGCTTTAGACTTTGAGGTTGGAGTCTCTTCAGCAAGGGACAAGTAAAACCATTGCTCTGGCTTCCCTGTTGGCTTTTATACAATGAGAACTTACTGGTGCTATCTGAGCCCAGACTTTGTTTTCACATTGTATTGAATCAATCCAAATTAATTAAAATACACTTTTTAAAAAATTATTGGTAATTCTCTTTTACCTTTATTTATTTACCTATATCTATTTATTTTTTCCTCTTAGGAAACACATTTCTAATGAGATATGATGCAAGTATAAAGCAGTAACTGGTGTCTCAACAGAGGGAAATGTTTTCCCATTAACATTAGAAAGTTAACTTTACGAAGCTAATTTGAATCATGACTGTGTCAATGAGTGCACAGACCATATTAACTGAGACACGTGTTTTGAAGTAAGTATATTGTTACCAATTAAACAAAAAGGTTTGTTAGATAGGGAGCAGTGTTTTAAGATAGGGGAAAATGGGGGACCAAAGAAGAGTTTGCCCCTAAATAATTTTGTGGGTAAATTAGTGTTCTTCCCAAATCACACAGGTTTAAGACATAGCACTCATTGCAGGTTTCGTCTGTGTCAACGGAAGGGCACACGGATGTTTGATGGGATAACTCATGGGTTGACTCAATCCTGTCTAATGTTTGGTACCAACGGGAAGCTGTTTGGCAAGCTGGATTTACCTGTGCTGCTGCTTCTGCATTTGAAAGTCTTGGATCAACAAGGTTAATGGGCTTTTGTCTGGGGAGTTTTTATAAAGTGATGTGTGCATATGAATATAACCGTGAGTGGCTTTGGCCTGGCACTACTGTTAAGTTTTTATAAAAACAACTGCAGTTCTATTCAGCATGTTCTATAAAACTTAACTACTGGAAGTAGTTACTGTAGCTTGATGCCATCTTACATACGATATGTTTTCAAAAACAACTGGATTATACACAAATGAGATGCTGAGAAAACCAGGATGCTCTGAACTGGCATCTCAATGTTGTTTTTTTTTTCTCCTTACTGTATGCAAATCCTCACTGTTAGTTTACCTGAGGATTAAGAGATTTACATTATGGGTATGCTTAAACTTGCTTTCCAGTTTCTAACTTGTCATGAGAATTCTGCATTCAACTGCAGCTCCTGGGAACTTCCTGCAAAGTCTGCACCTGTAGGCACACAGCAAATGCGGCCTCTTTACTGCCACCTCCCTTTATATAACCTGTTAAATATAATTTCATAATAAATTACTTATTTTGAAGACAGTTGCTGAACATAATTTAAGGGGAAAAAAGGAAAACACATGGTTTTAAATCATTATAAGTCTCCATTTCTTTGTGCGGCCTCTGTGAATAATCATATCCTTGGCTGATACGCATGAATCAGAATTGGTAATTTAGGATATTGGTCCCTAATTGGGAATCAAATTACTAATGAATCCATACTTTACTAAAAGTTGCTGAAGTATTGCTTTTTCCCATTAAGTGGACTGTGGTGTGTTGAACTGAGGTGAAGAAAGCCCTGGTAGACACCTGCTCCGTGCTTTCTCTGCAGTGACACCAGGCTGGGAGGCTGCAAAGGTGTGTGTGGTTCATCCTCAGCCCCTGTACCCATACCCCCTTGCAAAATTTGGATATTTTGCCTACAAATAGCCCTGTACAGCTATTTGTATGTTTTGCCTACAAATAGCCCAGCCCTTGTACTGGAAAGGAAAATGTTAACAGTGGCCTAAGGAAGGTTGGATGGAGGAAGCCAAGAAAACCTTTCCCAGTCCAGAAAACTGTCCAGTAGTTTGTGCTAAGGAAACACGTCAGCTTTTTCTCACACCTTATAATGGACGCTAGTATTGAGGTGAGCGCCTTGTAAATCCTCTCCAGATAATTCGGTCAAGGATAATGTTAACTCTAGTGAACACTAGTTTGGGCCCAGAGTGATGCAAAACATTTATGAAGAGATTTTTGGCTATGTGCCTCCAATTTGGAGGCTACAGAACACAAGCTTTTGGGTCGCAATCTAAGAAGCGTGCCTTTAAAATACAGATTGTGTTTCCTAAATGTTGGAATACTCTTATTGGAAAATGCAGCTTTAATTTGGCCTGCCTTGGGATTTTCAGTTTATACAGTAGAAGCTTTGAAAATCTGTAGATGTGTGTCAGAAAATACAAAAATTGTGGTTGTGGTTGTGACTGAGCACAAACCAGAATGATAGGCACTTCACCCGGTGTAAATTTATGGCTGGAACAATTTACATTGAGAATAAACAGTTTAATGGATAGGAAGCTGGAAGGATTAAAGGATGCGTAATCCATCAGATTAAACATGTCATTCTTGCCAGTGAATGGTGCCATTATCTGCTTTGGAAGCCAACATTCTTTCAGAGGAGACATTTTTACTAGTTTACATCTATAGACAAAGGCTTCCCTAACTCTGCCAGCAAAGCCATGGCCCTGCTGAAATTGGTGGGGTGGGGAGGAAGCTTCCATTGGCTGCCATGAGTCAGAGATTTCACCCTTTACCTTCCTGGTGTATTAATGTTGAGAAATCCCTAAGGAGCCCAGCTGCCTGCGGCTGGGTTCCCTCTGACTCTGAGCGATGGGGCTTGGAAAGGCGAGGCTGGGGTTCGATGGCCAATAGTGAGCGGTCTGTCCCGCTTTGGAGGTTTACATTATCATTTTTGTTAAGTGTGAGTAAAAGAAATAGTAAGATAACTAGTGCTGACAGGCAGTCAACTTTACCATAAATCAGTGGTGTTATACACTTTTCCTATTAGACCTAGATACTGAGATAAGGAGAAGCAATGCTAGTTTGGAAGGAGGGCACGGAGGGCAGATTTTCCATGGATTGTATATGGGGAGGTGGCTCTTAGTTTCCTCCTCTGTGGTTCCCGTTTCCCCAGCTTCAAACCAAAAATGCAGTTTATTTTACCCTTTTTCATTAGCTGATGATTGCATCATCAACTTTGCAAGAAGATCCTTTTTATTCTTTTTTTAATTTTCTCTAGATAAGAAAGAGCTTATGGACCCAGTGGTGGTGGTGTTCACACAGCGAATCTCTTCAAGTTTGGAAGAACTGACATGTTTACACCCGATTTCAGTAAGCGACAGTGTCATGCCTAAGCTATTTTGTGGAATAAATGAGGTATAAAGTTTGTAAGTGAAGAAAAAATACAGAAACCAAGTTTGTAAATATGCAAAATAGCTGTCAACAGTCAGAATGGCAGCTTGTAGCCTCCACAGTTCTGAAGGGCTGGAAGAGTTGTCCATTCATAGTCCACAGGGTTATCTCCCTACCCCCTTCCTGAGCATCTCGGTGAAGACTGAAATTCATTAAAGCATTAGGTTGAACTGAGATTTGAGGACCTGAGACTATTTTATTAATGATACTGGTTAAAGCCCTGCCTGACCAATGGGCTGAACTGAATTCAGCATCTGTCAAATCAGCTCTAGGAAAAAAAAAAGTAAAATACAATTATTTTATTTTTATTAATATTTATTATTTCTCTTAACCATTGGTTTGCATATTCTTGGCCCATAACAAAAAACAATGCAGTTCAGACAAAACTCTTTAATCCAGATTTTGCATTTAGTTGCACTACCTTTCCCTCTCTGCAAACCAAGAGGACGTACAGACAGACACCGTGGCTTGGCTGACAAGCCAGAACACTCCAAGATGAGGTAATTTGGGTTTGATTTTGGGTCCCGACTTATCTTCTAAGAGTAAAGGAATGTTTATGTTAACGGATCACCTCTGTTCTCTTTGCCATGGCATTACCGTGGGACGTCTCTTTGCTGTTGGCAGATGGAGCAGGGTCTGAGCAGACAGAAGGTGAGGGCTCTCCTTCCAAGCTACCTGGGCGAGCAGCGTCTATCGGGGTTCTTTCCTCTGCCATTTTCAGGGGAGTTTTTCACATTCTCATTCCTGGCACATTTCTTCCTGGAAACATTTGAACCGTCTGGAAGAGCAGACTTGCTTGTTATTTCCACTTGAAATTTCCTGCTGTCAAGAAAAGTGTTGGGAGAGCATGAAAACTTGTTCTCTTTCCTGAGAGTTTCTTGCATACCCAGCAAGGACCACAAGAGCCTTCGGTGGCTGCATTTCTTTTAAAGCAAATCCATATGATTTGAGAGGTGTGATCTCAAAGGTGAAAGGAGAAGAGAGGTGTGATTGCTGGAAATGCTTGTAAGGTAAAATACATTCTATTTGGAGTGTTCATGAGTTGTCACACCAAAAGTTTGATTGTTTCCTCTGAAGAGTGTATTTTTCATAAACACATACCATTGGCGTGTGTTTGGGGCCACTTCTGTTTAATGTCTTTATTGATGATGTCGATAGGGATATAGAGAGCACCATCAGTGAGTTTGCAGATGACATTAAGTGAGGTGGGAGTGTTGATCTGCATGAGGGCAGGGATGCTCTGCAGAGGGACTTGGATAGAATGGATGGATGGGCCAATGCTGATGGCATGGCCTTCAACGAGGCCAAGTGCCAGGTCCTGCCCTTGGGCCACACCAACCCCATGGATGGCTACAGGCTTGGGGCAGTGTGGCTGGAGCTGCCTGGCAGAAAAGGACCTGGGGGTGCTGGGTGACAAGCGGCTGAACGTGAGCCAGCAGTGTGCCCAGGTGGCCAAGAAGGCCAAGGGCATCCTGGCTTGTATTAGAAATAGTGTGACCAGCAGGAGTAGGGAGCGGATTGTCCCCCTGTGCTCAGCACTGAGGAGGCTCCAGTTCTGGGCACCTCAGCACAAGAGATATATTGAGGTGCTGGAGTGAGTGCAGAGGAGGGACATGAAACTGGTGAAGGGCCTGGAGAATAAATCTTAGGAGGAATGACTGAGGGAGCTGGGACTGTTGAGTCTGAGGAAGAGGAGGCTGAGGGGAGNGCATTGTGCCATTCCCCAAGCTAAATGTTTGGGGAAGCCACCTGAAAACTATTTTATTAGTGAAAAAAAAATAAAATAAAAAAAATCAGAAGAGCCAGAGGCTCCTCCCTGTTCTGAAAAGCACCCAAACCATCCAAACAGACTTCATTGGAACTAAAGCTCAGTTCTATCAGTTGTTCTGCCTGGGTGTGAGTAGTTTGCAGCTCCTGGTATTTCAACAGGGAACATGCAAAACTTCAATTCATCCTTCTGTAACCCCATTTGTAATAAACCCAGTTTGAGAGGGGGAAGGAGGCAAATTACAATTTCTATGGGTAAAGGAGGAAAGTATACAGTTTGGTAGATAAGAAAAATTCTTTGAATTACTTGGGTGAAGAAATAATGTTTAGAAGAGCCTTCTGCACGGAGGACAGGGAGGGAAGTGGATAATAATGTGTAAAGAGAGAAAGAGGAGGCAAAAAAGTCTTACTTTAGAGATGTGGGGGAGTGGAGAGACACAAGGTGCGTAGGGCAGCCTGGAGCTCATTAATACAAAGCTGCGGAAACGAGGGAAGGGTGTCTGAAGCTGGAAATGTTATAATGGAAAGTCTCGCAGTCACCACCAAAATAAATTATAGACATGAGCACAGTGTGTGTGATGTTTCATGGAAGTGGTATGCTTGAGTAAAGAGGGTTCCCTTCTTAACTTTTATAAAAAAAAAAAAAGTTTTATAT
This sequence comes from Jacana jacana, assembly GCA_013400555.1. Taxonomy (NCBI): domain Eukaryota; kingdom Metazoa; phylum Chordata; class Aves; order Charadriiformes; family Jacanidae; genus Jacana; species Jacana jacana. The sequence continues at coordinate 87,022 of VZTM01016952.1, forward strand.
GTTATGCTGCCGTTGGTTTTGCTTTATTACTTTAAAATTCACACCGAGGTAGTTCTGTAGTATTAATTTTATCTTTCATGGGTGTCACACTGTTGAAGAGCTTAAATAGCAAATGGAACACTGGGGACAAAAGCTCATTTTGAATCTACAGGTGCAGAAGCATATGGAAAGATCCATTTATTACAAAAGGCTGCTTGTGCATTATGACAAATCTAAGTTTTTTTGGATCTGTGTAGGCTTTATGGATATTAAGTACACGAACAATCTAATAAAGGCATGAGTGTTGTGAGTGACAATATTTTTTGGTAGGAGCAGTGCAGTTATTTTTAATGTCCTGCAAACGCAGCCCAATTTTTGGAATGACTCTGTTGAAGTCATAGTGGCTCAAAATTCACGCTCTAGTTGGGCAGGAACAGGGTTTCACCCATGGATGTGGGGCACTTCACTGCCTGCTCCTGCAGCTCCATCTTCACCTCTCCTGCAGCTCTATCTTC
>VZTM01016952.1:87680-101724 GCA_013400555.1 Jacana jacana
TATCGTTTGAGGCTTCACTCTCAAATTGAACACAGGAAACATTTTTATGTCCTGTTTACGCTCTTTGGACTTGGATCTCGGCAGTAGTATAATAACAGTAGGTTAGATGATGCTCAGTGCAGTCATCAAGTTTCATACTGTGGCTATTGGATCATCTTCTCCTGGTTTTCATCTGTTGTGTACTGCGTAGAAAGACAGGCTTGAGTCAGGGCTACTTCCAACGCAAATTGTAATCACTCGAAATAGTCACTCCTTTGGAATCTGCACATTTTTATTTCCATATGAGATGCAATTTAATCATTAAGGGAATTTTTTTTTAGCGCCAGTGTAGCATACCTTCATAGGAGGAAGTTGACCCCAATTTTGTAAGCGGGTGTTTATGAAGTCAAAGGTGGACTCTTAAACAGACTTAGAAGCCGGGGCAGCAGCAGACTGCCCAATCTGGCACACACAGGAGAAATTATCCACGATTAAAGAGTTTCTGATTAATATGGCTTATGTGCCAAAACTGCACATGCGGCGTATGATCTCAATTAGAGTGAAACCTAATTCTTCAAGGCTAAGCTCCAGATTCATTCTGTAATTTCTTCTTTGTTTAACTTGGACATTTTTTGACAACAGGATCTAAAAGAAACGTGGGGGGAGGGGGCAGCCCCCCTCCCCCCCCCCTTATAAATTGCAGTTCTGTAGAAAATATCTTTCTCGTGGTCTGAATACCTCGACTATTTAATTTTTAGAAGAGCTGTTGTGCATTCCTCTAAGGCACTGCCATTTAGCGTTGCTAATGGAGCTGTAACAGTTTTTGGGAAAGAATGAATACTCGTGTGCAGGTTTTCTGCTTAAAAAGTAACTCCTGCCAAAGAAAACTGCTTGAAGGTGGAAAGGAATAAGTATATAATCACGCCACTGTCATTACCTCTGATATTAAGAAAGTAGGAAATGTCAAAGGCCTGTAAGAAAAATAAGTTCAGGTTTAATGAGTCTGCTGGAGAGGAATTATCAACATTAATCATTTAGCTAGTGGACTAACATAGCTGGCATCAATAGAATAACTTTTTCCATCCTGTTTTAATGCACAGCAGTTGCTCTAGCTTGTTTCTGGGATTTTATTTTTTTTTTCCCGCTAATCCCAAAACATCCTGGGAACACAAACTCTAATGAACTAGTATCATTGCATTTTAAGTGCTCTTCCAAACCAATATTAGTCCTACTTAGAGGGAATTCAGCAGTTGGGCTCCTCGTGTGTGGGAAAGGAGGGGTTCCAGGCCCGAGGGAATGTTTTGCATGGAGGGTTTTGAAGGCTGCACCGTGGAGTGGGACAGGCTGTCCCAGTTTGCTGTGTGCTCCAGAGGTGCAGGACACTGGGAAACCATTTTGCCTGCACGGAGCATTCCTCAGGAGTAGGGCCAAATCCAGATCTGGGGCTGTAGTCTGGTGTGAAGTGGCCCTAAGGCCTGTTTTCAAACACGCCGCTAAACTTTGGTCTAGGAGTCTTGAGAAAAGGCTCCTTTTTCAAGGAAAAGGGACTTGAAATCATAGCTTGTTAAATGTCAAATCGGATTTTGCTTAATGTATCCGAGCCTCTGTGAGGGGTGACCCTCCGCCTGCCCCTGTCAGCCCACCATCTGGGGTTGGGTTAGAGTCACGAGTGGTGGTCCTCACTGACCTCCTGCTTCCCCACAGCTCCTCATGCCGTGCTCACCACAGGGCACCAGAGGGTGGTCTTGGAGAGTAGCTGCTGGGAGCTTTACAATTCATGAAGTAGCATGATTAGAACTGCTTTGCATGTAGATGCCAGGGGAACACACATCTTCATGGTCAAGACAGGAAAGACATTGAGGGGCTGGAGCTTGTCCAGAGAAGCACAATGGAGCTGGTGAGGGGTCCTGGAGCACAGGTCTTGTGAGGAGGAGCTGGGGGTCTTCAGCCTGGAGAAGAGGAGGCTGAGGGGAGACCTTCTCGCTCTCTACAGTTCTCTTCAGTCTTTTCAGCTCTCTACAAAGGAGGGTGTAGGCAATGGGGAGTCAGTCTGTTCTCCCAAGGAACAGGTAACGGGACAAGTGGAAATGGCCTTGTTGCACCAAGGGAGGTTCAGCTTGGAAATAAGGAACAAATTCTTTACAGAAAGGGTTGCCAAGCCTTGGAAGAGGCTACCCAGGGCAGTGGTGTAGTCACCATCCCTCGAGGTATTCACAAGCTGGGCAGATGTGGCGCTGAGGGACATGGGTAGGTGGTAACTTGGCAGTGTTGGGTTGATAGCTGGACTTGATGACCTTAAAGGTCTCTTCCAACCATAATGATTCTATGACTTTTTGTTTGTTTGTTTGTTTGTTTGTTTGTTCTGGTGTGGGGTTTTTTTTGTTTGTTTGTTTGTTTGTTGGTTGTTTTTTTTTTCCTGATTCTTCTATGTTAAAACAGGAGAAAGTGCTGTTTGTGAGCTGTGTAGCAAGGCAGATTCTGAAGAGGCTCTACCTTCAGAGTCTGGAAGAGTTTGTATCTTCAGCATTGAAAAGCTGATTATAGAAAGAAGCCATGCATTTTTCAACATTTCATGGCTTCCCTATTTCTGTTTTTTATTTAAATAATGAAAGAGCTAAAACTTGTGCCTGCAGACATGTGGGCAATCCTTCAAAAAGGGAATTTTGAAAATTTCATAGGTTTATGTATTCTTTGAGGTCCCAAAGGACCATAGTAGTTGAGTGTCATCTGACTCCAGTTTTCATTTCCTTGATGCATTTTTATATTTAAAGAAATCTGATGAAATTACAGACAGATACTATCACGAGGTCTCTTCTAACAATAGGCACACCAACTTTTTGCCATTACACGTAGCGTGTGGCTCGAGAACGGTACATTTTCTTTCGCAGTCACATAGGTGAAGGAAAGCTCTATTAACCATGTAAGCATGCTATTGACTCCTGTTTCTGGCACCATTGTTGCAGAGCCAAGCAGCAGACGATGCACAATTCTGCTTCCCATAACCAGGAGAAATTGGTGGCCACATCTGAAACGGTGTTATGTCTTGAAAAGCCTCCTTTCCTTACTCCGATGGGCAGTGGCTTCGGTGGACAGCTTTCCACTGACATCAGACAGCAAGTATTCTTCTCCATGCTCCTTCTCCTGTAGGACTGTAAGATCAGATGCGCTCATATTCCATGGTAACAGAATAACCCTTGTGGCTTCTGCGTGGCTTTGGCAGATATTTTCTGTGAAATGGAATCCATATGCTGAGGTGACCCTTAATGAAACCCTTTCTCTAATTGCTGTATTAAGCTTGCTATTTCCTTGTCATTGTTTACGCTTTTAAATCTATAATATATTCCAAATTAAGTATGTTTGAATGACAGCATTCTGATTTAATTATAGACTTTATCATTGATTAGGCCAGACAATCTAAACAGTGCATAAACTCTCCTAAAATCTCTTCATGAATAAGCCCAGGCAACTACGAGGCTCTTACTCTAATGAAGTAAAGCTAAATAAAAATATTTCTTTAGGTAAATTAGAACTTCTGACTCTTTAATTTTGCAAAATAGTAGCAGTGTTTTCTAGACCACCTCCAGCTAAATTGTTTTCTGGGTAGCTATTTTTTTCTTCAAATGCTTGATTCCCTCTGTAATTTAATTTTTAATATCCTGTCTTTATTTTTTGCTTCCAATTACTCAGCATGCTCAGAATATAAATGAACACAGTCAGCATTACGGAGTTTATGATACCAGTGCTTGGGATTGTTTAGAAATAAAGTAAAACTAAGTTTTCTTCTGTACTCAGTTTTGTAAAGTTAGCACAAATGAGGAAGAAACAATTATCGAATTAAGTTGGGGGGCGTGTGGAGCAAGAACGAGAGCAGAGAAAGCACAGTCACCAGAACCTTTAAATGTACATAGTTTTTCAGTGGTGGTGAGGTCAGGGCCAGAACAAGGGAGGCTTTAGAAAGAGAGGGGGAAAGGTGGCCCAGACACAGAGGATGATTGTATGAAGCACAGCATTGTGAAAATAGGGAGAAAACCAAAAGGTCCAGGTGAGGGACTTGTTCAGGGAAGATGAATGGAGAAGTTGGATACTCCTGCACGATAGGCTCCACCAGGAGAAATTTCAAAGGCAAACCAAAACAATCAGAAGATTGAAGAGGGAAGGGCAGAAACTGACAGCCTGTAGTTACGAATGGAGATAGTTATAAATAAGGGATCCTTGGCTGAGAGGAGAGGAAAGCATCTGAGAAGTGGGAAATGAGGAAGCTGCAGTACTGTGGGGGCAGCCAGCATGCTAATAAACATTTAATATTTAATAATTATGACAAGGAAGAAGAATTGGGTTTTGGTGCTGAAGAAGAGCTGACTGACTGCTATGATAGACAAATGAAGAACTGCAGAAAAGGCACTGAGGATGTCGCCTCGTCTGGGGAGGAGTAAGCAGATGAAGAGTGGGAAAAATGACCAGTTCAGTCACCCCCTCGGTCGTGGTGAACTGTAAGCAGAAGAAGAGTAAGATATGGGAGAGGGAATATGTTCTTTTCAGTAAAATGCTGATGATGGAGTCATCATTGAATGAGAAGTGAGTTTGGAAATGCTGGCAGATATGCATAATGGAAATGTGGAATGCAATAGCATTGGTATATTTCTACAAAGAAGACATGAAATGAGAAGATAAGCAGATCAGACTGTTATAGAGTATGGATTTCCAAGGAAGAAAGAGCTGAGGAACAGGAAGATGCTGATGGTGAAGCACAACGGACAGTCCAAAGGGTGGAGCTTTAGGAAGAGAGCTTTGGCGCAGCCACACGCATGGCTGTGGGACTTCCAGTGTGAAGTGGGTTGGAACTGGATTTTGAATGACTAGGAAGGAGATATTGCCAGCCAGCGGAACATGCCATTGCTAAATGTTAGGTCAACAAAAGACAGAGGCAGTGGGAGCAGCAGTCGGCCAAGAGAAGGGTTTACTCACTGTTGTATCCAGTGGAAACAGAAAAGAAGATGAAGTGGGGCGGGTGACACAGACACTCTGTGCAGTTGGGTGACCTTCACAAGCATTTCCACAGAAAATGTCATTTTTCTGTGTTCACTTTAGCTGTGTCCACATCCTTACGTTTATTTGATAATAACATTCGAGTAAGTCTAATTTTACAGGCAACAGCAAGGCCAGGTCTTGATTTGGCAAACTAAATCCTGCAGTGTCAGCCCCTAAGAGACTGGAAGTTTCCTTCTATGACTTTAGGTCAGCTCCGACTTCTACCGTGTGTGTGGAAGATCTCTTCCATTAAGGGTTTATAGCACCACAACAAAATCCTTGGATTAGTGCTTATGTGGATGTGAATGTTTCTGATGACTCAGTGGCCCTCTTGGGCAGGTCACAATGACAACAGATTTTCCTCCCATCCTCCAGGCTTGCCAATGGAGGGACGCCCAAGAGAGCTTGAACCTCCCGTATTGTATGGGGATGGAGGAGGCGGGGCAGAAGAGTGGGAGTAGCTGGGATTGTCACCACAATGAGCTCAAACTCGTCGCCAGAAACCTGGGTAATGGATTCTGAGTTTCTTTACGCTGGTGCAGATGAGGGGTAATTGACTGGGGATGTGTTCTGCCTGTGGAGAACTGCAGTAATGGTTAGCACTGCTAATGTGGACTTCATTTTGTAGCAGCTGCAATTTCTAAAGTAGCCCAAATGTGCCACCCTGTTTTCTAAGTCTGATATTTGTCATTCTCTCACTCACTGTAGAACTCCGTACAGCAATTACAGCACAGTTCAATTCACAAACCATTACAGTGTTTAGCCATTACCAGTACAAAGTAGTTACTTTCTGTGTGCAATTGAAGTCTAATTTTCATGCCATCCGAAACTTGCAGGCATCAGGTAACATCTTATTTTATAAGGAAAAAACAACCATTTATTTAAATTGTAAAATCTGTGTATTTACAGAGTGGTTGTTTTTGCTCTTCAGGTTTCACAGCAATTACATTGGAAGCTATTTCTGAAAAACCGGGCTCGTATTTCTGAAAAAATAAGTTATCAGCAATTGCTTCCTCTGCTTGCATAATTGCTTGAATAATTGTGCTCTGCAAAATGAAGGAAATTGCCCTTTAATGCTGCCTAGCAATTCTGATAGTTGGTTAATCCACAAAGAGCACAGGGGCTCTAAAACTTCTGTACCTCGGGGCTATACTCCAGGGCACGTTTCTTGTGTGATTCCTATGAAATGTGTTTACACATCAGTGAGACAAAGTGGATTGCTTTGGTTTGGTTTTCTTTGCTTTTCAGTAAAAAAGAAAAAAAGTGGTCGTAAGCCTGCACAAGGTAAGTTGGAAGAGCTTTGTCTGTGGGTAAGATCCATATCCCTTTAGCAGGCCACTTAAATGCCTCCCTGTTGGCGCGGTGCAGGGCGTTGCGTGTGGTTTTCCAGGACCCTCTTGCAGCTGGTGACTCCGTTGCTGTTTCTCCTGGGTGGACTCTCCCATGGAAGCTGCACTATTTTTTTGTTAGACATACTGGCGTCTCCTTTTGACTTCTTCCTTCAAGTCCTTGTAGAAAAAAGGTGATAGAAGTTTTGCAGAGCTGAGCTTCAGATCCCTGTTGCAAATCCGTATGCATGTAACGGTGGTGGAGGCTGGAATCCCATGGCACAACGACAGGGTAGCAATCCTTTCCTGTGACTTAGAAGGTTCAAATAGAATTGCAAAATTATTTTTCTCTTAAAAATTGTTTCCTCTTTCATGTAAGACATAGTTTTCTATGTAATACAGTCTGCATGCTTTGTGTTAAATATGTTTTATTGCAAGCGGGGGACTCGTGTTCCTCATGGTGTGGCCTAGTTTGCAGCTTCTTACAAAAACTATTAGTAAAAAAGTTCAAGCTGCCTTTTATTGATACCTGGACTATATAGATAGGAGTGAGCTGCCTGAAAAGGAAGGTCTCTGAATGCCCATTATTTTTTCTAGTTGGAATAGTTTATTCTTGTGAGCTGAGCACGCTTTTCCCATCCTTCACAGAAGTCTGCAGCAGGCATTGGGGAACTCCTTTATTTCTTCATGATATTTCTACCTTCCGATTTTTTTTGTTCCCAGTACTTGCACTGAGAGCTGCTTGTGTGCAGCCTTGGGCTTCAGAGACTAACAGACTTTAAATCAGTTTTACGCGAATATTTTTGGTCAGAGAAGCTCAGTCTTGCTGAATTAAATCTACAGATTGTAGAAGGTGTTTAATTAGAGTATGTCATTAATTACCCCCAATATTCCTGTCAAAAGTGCTCCCTTTCTAAGTATGTTGCCCTCTATTTGTGTAGTAAGCAGAAAAAGTTAACTCACTGGCATTTGTTCTGAATTTTCATTGCTCTTTCCCTGTACCTTAATTGGGTGTTGATCTGGCAGCACCGTCCACTTTGGGCTTTGAAATGTCTCTGTGGTTACTTCTTTCCCCCCATCTACTACCTTTTCAATGCTGTTTGAAGGGCTTCTGCCTTTCTCTTCTATTCTTTCTTATAACTTCACGTGCTTAGATTTTACTTTGCCTTATTGTTCTTCTCATGTGGTTCTATCTGTCACCTTGGATGCTTTTGTTTTCTGATTCCACTTGCTTTAGCGGCTCATGCGGGAGCAAAGAAGACATGGGTGAAGGCACAGTTTTGGAGGGTACATGTAAGGCAAGAGAGTCAACATCAGCAGAGACCAGTTAAGTATCAGGGGTTTTAGGCTTTATAAAACAAATATGGTGCAAAAATTTAGCTGTTATTATTTGTATATCAGCACATAAGACCTGGGATCCACAAATCAACTTATTCAGGTATGTCTAACAATCTCTTTTTTTCAGTCAACTCTTTTTCTTAGCTATTATATTTGTTGTCTGTGTATGGACTTCTCTGACTTCTGCAGATTCTTTTCTTTCCGTCCTACTGGCTGTCCTTCCAGTACAGGTTCTTCTAGAAAGGTCCATGTATGGCACAGCAGGTCAGAAGAAAGAGTAGAGCCGAGCAGCATGGTAATCAAACCTATGGTCAAAATATTTCCCGATTGTATGAGCTTCCTGCTAGAAGTAGGATGCTTTGTTAAAGGAAAAAAAAAAAGAGTCTGTGCCTCCTGCACACTTTTTGTTGGTTGTCATGAGGTTTCACCCATGTTTCACCACACGTTGGTTGTCATGAGGTTTCACCCATCAGGCTGTATGTCTTGGGCCGTATAGTAGATTTAGTAGAAATCACATTCTACCATGTTTTTGAGGATAGAGGCAAGTGCTCTGCTGTGCTTACTGAGTTCAACCACAAATGTGCCGTGGAGGTACCACAGCCCTTGGTCTTGGATTGTCATTCTCTTTACCAGCAGATGGAGACCCAGATCATCAGACCCAGTTTTGCAGGCATAGTTAGTGGTTAACACATGATAATTGGTGTCCAGTGAACTTTATGGCCCACTACCCTTGAGGTTTGGTTCCTTGTCTATGGACATTTGGAGGACTAATCCTTGTCTAGATTTTGGCTGAAAACTTTAACAACAGAAGCAAGAAAGAGGCAGAGGAAGGGGAAGAGGCAGTGTCCACTTCAAGAGGTGTGCTACAAGAGGTAGGTGGACACTACATTCTAGCAAGAACCAAACAACCTGAGCATTTCAGTACCTCTGAATGGAATTTAATAAAATACAAGGTTTTATCAGCCTTGAGATGACACTGATCTCACAGAAAGAATAGCAATAGTATAGGAAATGTCTTCCTTTAGGATTTGGTTTATATCATTCAACACGCTTTGAGCTTAAAACAGCTAAAGTACTTTCCTACAAGACTGCTTGCAAGGATCTAGATGTGCTAGGAGTGTAGCTATGCCTAGGCTGTGAACGGCATTTCTAATAAACGGGTGTTAATGCTACAAATAAGATGTACGTGCCCAAACTGAGAATATTCTAGGCCTGTTTTCAATGAAAATATATATGAGAATTAAGCTGTTTTTTATGGCTCTCTGTAGGAATGGTCAAAAAAGAACATAAGAAAATGCATCTTCTGAAAATGATGGGGCATTTTGTGGACATATACAAGAGACTATAATTAAAGAATTTAATACTTAAAATGAAAAATATCACTTTCTGTAAGAGCTAAATGACAAATATACAGGCAATGACCAGGGCTTATCAGCACTTTTTAAAGCACACCTTTACCCTCTCATAGCCCCAGGCTCCATGTACAATTTTTGTACATTTGGCCTTTGAGATTGCAGCCACCATCTGTCTTTCTTGCAATTTCCCTTAGAGATTGACGTGAGAATCGGGGCCAATTCGCTAAATAGTGAAACTGAAAGGTTTGAAATCCTTTTCTTGAACATTGTGTCTCATTGAAATCCTTTTCTTGAACATTATGTCTCATTTTCCATTCATTCCTTTGGTAAATATAGTTTCAGCTTTTAAGGTGGATTTTGTTTTGGTTTTGACTGACCGATCTGGAAGGCTGCTTACACGGCACCTGTATTTACACACTGTCCACACTCCCATCTACAAGCGTCTGAGCTGACCCAGTAAGATTTATATGTCTGAATGATTCTGAATTTCCTGATTCTTAGTATATGAAAGGAGAGAGAAGGCAGCAATATATAAATACAGGATCCAGAAACCAACTGTAAGGGGCAGGGCAGAAAGTGGTGGTTTCCAGGTCGCAGGCAGAGGATGCGTTGATGAGAGTATTAGGTTTCAGGCTTCTTGGATGGTTGGGCCACCTTCCCCTGCCACAATTTTTTGTGGTAAGCCATTAGAAAATCACTAAGTTAGGAGCCAGTTAGCACAGCCTTAAAAGCTTCGTTGGGTGACCCTGGGTTGGGAGAGAGGGACCAGCATAATTCCATAATGGCTGGATCCAACAGGATTCACGCGCTTTGGTGGTCAGTGCTGGGACAGAACCTAACAGCTTCAGAGCTGTAGTGGGCTGGTGACTTCTGCTGGGGTAAATGTCAGAAAATATTTCCAGTTAGAATGCTGTTAGCTCTCATCCACTCTCCACCAAGGTATTGACAGCTCTGCAGTTAGTATCCTAGAATGACAAACAGTTGTTCAGCAACTTCAGTCCTGGTGGTTGCACCCAAGAAGCAGATTTATTTTTTTTTCTCCAGGTATTTATATTTTTCTCCAGGTATTTATATTTTCAGTATATTTTCAGTGCATTGAATACCAAAAATTTATATTTTCAGTATTCAATGCACTGAATCTTGTTCTCCTGTGACGTGACAATTGCCAACACCACCAGCTCTTACCCTCGGTCTGCTCTGCATGGATGTGTGTAGACCTCAAGGCCAGCGTAGCCGAAATCCAGTGGCAAGTTTTGTCCGGGGCAAAAGCTGACTGTGTCTGTAAAGGAAAGCTGTAAGCAGAGTACCAGCAGTCAGTGTGTCCCGTCCAGCGTGTAACTTCATACTTGTGCAGACATAAGAACTGACAAAAACAAAATCCTGTTTTGGTATGTGTAGAAAACGTTCACCGTAAGAGGAAATGAAAATTATTTAGACTAAAGTCAAAACAACAATTTAACATCCCTTTGTGTACACAAACACTCTTCTGAAAGTCACAAATCATAGATGCCTGATGTTCAGAGTCCTTTTAAATGCTACTTACCTAAAGCCAGGAGATGAGAAACATGTGGCAGACCTTTTTTGCAAAAGTTCAGGGTGGGGGGGAGCGAGAGGATGTTTGCATCTGCAGGAGGAGGGCCTAAAAATACTCTAAAAGCCGACAGTTCACTTAAATCATTAATCCTACATTGAAGACATTTCCACATTTTAATGGACTGCAATTAAACCCAATATTTCTTAATACGAGTGTCAGGTGTTTTCAGCAGCGATGCAAATGACTGCTTAGTGCTATAATTCTGAAGGGGAAGGCATTTAGACCAGGCTCATTTGAACAGCCAAATATAAACAAGAGCACATAATTCCATCTGCTTTTTGGCAATTTGTTGTTCCTTTTAGGTTCTCTTTCCCCGTTTGTCTTGTGGACACAGTTTGCAGGAAACGTCAGCCGACGTGATTGATAGCATGAGATTGGATGTACTGGCTTCATGCTTTCATAAAGCAAGACAGCTGTTGGGAGAAACTTTCCTTCAGGAGCTGGAAAGGTTTAAATTTTCCATCTCTTTGACTATTTGGCCTGATGAAGGATTGGGTTTTACCAGACAAGTAAATAAAAAGATGGCTAAGATGTACTAGAAGGTCATTCAAATGATCTTTAAATAGCAATTACTGGAGGGAGGCAGAGGGAAGGCCCTCAACGTTCTGAGTCTGCTTAAGTGAGCCTTAAAAATTAGGCTTGTGTTCTCTCAAATTTTTTAACCACTCTGTGAAACAGACGATTTCTAGTAGCGTGATTTTACCACGGGAGCGTTTCACGGGGCAGCAGGCAATGGAAGGGATTCGGCCGAATCCCCTGGTTGTCAGCTGAGTTTCTGTGGCTGTGAGACGTTGGCTCGCTTCCAGAGCTGCTCTGCTCTGCAGCACACCAGTTTGCCGCTCTGCTCTGCAGCACACCAGTTTGCCGCTCTTTTGCTTGCTAAAATTAGATCAGTTGGTTTAATTTTAATTAATTAGGTTTATGGATAAATGAGTTGCATCCAAACAAGGCAGGACAATTACCTGTACCCATCTTCAAAGCCAGAAAGGGAAAAAAAGCCCAAAGAAGCGGATTGTTCATTTTTACAGGATGTTATTCTATTTTGAGGAATGTGTGTGTTGCAGATGTTACAACCCTACTCTTCAAGAAGATAACTTTATTTGGAAATACACTGCGTGATGCTTTGTTTTTCCTACACAGTCTGTCTGTTTGGAGGGGTTGGGTGCTAGTCAATAGTTTGAAGGACTAATAACTGGGTTCCTGGCTACACTAGTCCTGAAAAATCTTAGATCTGCGGTCATGCTGGAGATGGGGTGGAGTCAAAACTCAGGAACTGGAACCCCTTTGACCTGAAACTTTGGTGAAGGATACATTTAGGTGGTGGTTTGAGTCAGACTCCAAATTTCTTTTCATTCTAGTTTTTTTATGGTGGGGCGGTTGCTACTCAAGACCAGTTAGCAAGGTCTTCTAAACTAGCATGGGTCTTACTGGAGTTTTTTTTACTTCTGTGAAACGTTGCCAAAAGAAAGTGTCATAAATCAGTAGTAACTATCATAGTATGCTTTCTTTCAAACTGGAAATGATGTGTAGGTCTAATTGTCAAAGAATCCTGGGCAGCTGAACGTCTTTCTGCCATGAAGCACGTTGCCAAGATCCTGACCCCCCTGTAAACCTTAAATCACGACGCTTGTCCCATAGGGTGTCTTCAAGATACACCACAAGGGTCGGGAGAGTGCTGGTTTGCATGGGGACTGTGTCCCCAGTCCTGATTTAAGCAGGAAAGGTTGAACTGGAGAGGGGATGGCATTTCCAACCCTACCTACAGTTCTCTGTTGTGTACTCCAGGTTGTGCCGTACCCTCTGACTCACTCGTCTCTGAAGTTTAAGTTCAAGGCAAAACACTTGGGGAACAGGAAGATGTATTTATAAAAGCAGACATGATTGTAAGAAAATGTGATATTACAAGAAATCCTAAAAAACAACATAACCTCGGAAAACTTTAGAAATGTTTTAGGAACCAGACTGAAATATCAGTTGGTTTGGGCAGCCAAAGGGTGACATTAGCTGCTGCTCAGGGGTAAGGGGATACCAAGGAACTATGTGGGTCACCTCATTTAGATCCCGTAAACATTTCCCTAATCAGTAATCATCTGCACTGTTTCTTAACTTGGTAGGGATCACTGTAACAATCTAATCACTTACACAAATACACAGCTTCAGCGCCGCTAATTAGGCCTGGAGAGAAGCCAGCCTATATTCTACATGTATAATCAATTTCTTGTGAAACATACAAAGAGCTAACTATTTATTTATATCTAAAGGAGAATATTTTTTTCCTTTTCTTTTCTTTATATGCTTAAGAATTAAACCTGAGTACCTTTATACGTGGGGTGCTGTATTCACTCTTGCAGTAACCCCGTTTAAGCAGGTAGTGTTTAATCAGAGAGGAATTGAACGCTTGGCATCGCTTTGGCAGATTGTGGCTGCTCTGGGATAAATAAGGCTCTGGCAGGTCTCTACTTACTGGTGAACCATTGCTCCACTAAGTCCTCAAAATTTGGTGTGATCAAAGAACTGCTTTGCTGTTGTTAGTGATACTTTTATAGCGTTAGTGCCTTGAGGTCCCAGTTGGGATGAGACCCTACAGCCCCAGACATTGTACAGAGAGTAAGAGACAATCCACACTCTAAGAAATTCATGATCAAACTAGCAAGAGCAGACAGAAGTATGATGCACAGAAGGATGACTAAATACCAGTGGCAGAGTTTAAAAGCCATCTTTTAATATTCTTTGTCTTGAATGTTAGAATCTGCTACCTCTGGAGAAGTTGCTTCCACTATTTTACTGCCTCAACAGAATATTTTTTTAAAAGTGTAAATGATTAAACATACTTTACATTAGGTATGAAAGTGCCAATAATTTATGAAGCATCCAGAAAAAAATTACACACACTTAGAAGTGCGGTGTGTGTTTCCAAATGATCATTTGATGTTGTATTTCATACCCTTTGTCTGAGAAATCTGTGGAAGTTAAAATTATCTAATATAACTAAGCATTGATACTGCCTTGCCATGCTACTGAATAGAATCATAGAACCTTAGAATCATAGAATCATTTTGGTTGGAAGAGACCCTTGGGATCATGGAGTCCAACCATCAGCCCCACTCTACAAGTTCTCCCCTACACCAGATCCCTCAACNCCTCCTCTGCACTCGCTCCAGCCCCTCCAGATCTCTCTTGTGTTGAGGTGCCCAGAACTGGACACCAGACTCAAGGGGTGGCCTCACCAGTACTGATACTTGCAGAGGACGGCTGTTTAGATGTTTAGAGCAACAATCAGTGAAACTAGTGTCCTTCCCAATACATCTGTGTGAATGGAAATATTTGATTCTCTATGTGGAGCACCATTGCAGTGCTCAGGCCATGGAAGAAGTGTCTCCAGAGAAACTGTCCTGCATTTGATGCATTTTAATGCCTCTTTT
>VZTM01016952.1:102349-173298 GCA_013400555.1 Jacana jacana
CCGACCACGAGGTACAGGGGACCTGATCACGAGGTACAGGGGGACTGATGACGAGGTACAGGGGGACCGATGGCGAGATACAAGGGAACTGATGGCGAGGTATAGGGGGACCGATGGCGAGGTACAGGGGGTTTCGAGCACTCGCCCTGCCAGGGGACGCCCCGGCCATCACCACGGCACGGCGGCACCCGCCAGCTCTCACGAGAGCGGCTGACGAGAGGGGCTGACGTGGCGTGGGCGGAGCCAGGGCAGCGGCGGGAGATTTAAACGGCCGGAAGCCGGAAGTAGCTCTCAGTGGTCGAGGTCAGGCGCTTCGGAGTCGGCCACGCTGCAGCCGCCGCGACGGATCGCGAGGTACAGGGGGATTTCGGGTGCCTGCTTTGCCAGGGGGGGCCCGGGACAGCACCGCGACCCGGCGGCACCCGCCAGCTCTCACGAGAGCGGCTGACGCATCGCTGCCCACCCCGAACAGAGAGGGGCCACCAGCGGGTCCGCACAGGTGTGTAGCTCGAGTGGCTGGGTGCGGGAGCTCTGCACCAACTTGCTCGGGATATCAGCTCACCTATTGGCAGTGTGTGAGGAAACAAACCTGCCATGGTCTCCTCTAGACAGAAAGCTTGCTCCAAAATGACCGTGGCAACTCAGACGGAGGGCCTGTCCCAGAGACGTCTCTGTTCAGGCCTGTGGCTGCAGTGAGTGCCCGAGCCTGCTGCTGCCGAGGGAAGGCAGCAGAGTTACTGCCTGTTCTCAGGTGGAAGTTCTGCTCTCCGTGGTGGCTGAGCTCAAGGAGGAGGTGGAGAGACTAAGGAGCATCCGGGTATGTGAGCAGGAGATTGACTGGTGGAGTAACTCCCTGGCGTGCCAGAGGGAAGGGTGCCGAGGGGATGCGCCCCCGAGTGAGGTGGAGTCCCTGCCCTGTCGCTGCTGGGCAGAGGTAGGGGACCAAACAGATGAGGAGGGTTAGAAGCGAGTCCCAGCTCAGTGTCGAGGGCTCCCTGGAATGCTGTACTCCAATGCACACAGCATGGGGAATAAGCAGGAGGAGTTAGAAATCCGTGTTCGGTCAGGACAATATGACCTGGTGGCCATTACAGAGACATGGTGGGACAGCTCACATGACTGGAATGTGGTCATGGATGGCTATACCCTTCTCAGGAAAGATAGACCAGCAAGGCGAGGTGGTGGAGTTGCTCTTTACGTGAGAGAGCAACTACAATGTACTGAGTACTGTCCAGGGGTGGGTAAGGAGCGAGTTGAGAGTTTGTGGGTGAGAATTAAGGGGCAGGCTGGCATGGGTGATACTGTTGTGGGTGTCTATTACAGGCCACCAGACCAAGATGAGGAAGTTGATGAGGCCTTCTACAAGCAGCTGGTAGCAGCCTCGCAATTACAGGCCCTGGTTATTGGTGGGGATTTTAACTACCCTGATATTTGCTGGAAAGCCTATGCAGCCATCCACCCACAGTCCAGGAGGTTCCTCCACTGCATGGATGATAACTTCCTGATGCAAATGGTGGAGGAGCCAACTAGGGGAGTAGTGCTTCTGGACCTTACTATTAAGGAGGGTCTGGTTGAAGCTTCTCTGGAGACATTCCAAACTCGCCTGGACGTGTTCCTCTATGATCTGATCTAGCTGTTCCTGCTCCAGCAGGGGGAATGGACTGGATGATCTTTCAAGGTCCCTTCCAATCCCTGATATTCTGTGATTCTGTGAGCCACATCCCCCTCATTCCAGCAAAGCAATAATTGTGTACATCCTGTGAGACGATCCTTGTCTCCCTCAATTGGTTTTGCCTATTATTACACTGAAACTTGTAAAGAGGTATTACGAAAGTGCTGTTTGAAATTACTCATGTGGCAATGGTTTATGCTTTCATTCTACAAGAATAAAACACATACTTAGGTTTGCAGGCCTCTAAATTAAGAGGAGGAGGAGGTGTGAATGTAAAGTTAACTAACCACTGTTAGAGTATCATGCATACAGCAGGCAGCCACTGTTAAAGATGTGGTTGGGCTATGAAAAGTGCAAGTACAGGCTAGATGTACCCCTGGTTTGGATTTGTTGAGGATTTTCCAGAACCGAGGCCTGAGACCTTGATCTCTCATCACACCAATAGTAATAAATTTGGACTAAAAAGAGGATGTTGGCTGGTGAGTACGTTGTCAGAGTAGAGAATATGGTGAAAGGGATGATGGATCTGTTGAGACGCATGATAACTGCTGTTTGCTCTTCATAGAGCAAATGTGGGAAAGGCTGACTGTTACAGGTAATTAAACATTGTGGTTTGTTCTTCAAAGTAATTAGTAGAATGTAATCATCAAAAAATTTGGTTAGGAAGATCAAACATAGAATCAACTGAAATTATTTTAAGTACAGAACAACTGTCATTTGTCACTACTGGTTGGTCTCCTCTCCCAAGTCACAGGCGATGGGACAGGAGGAAATGGGCTCAGGTTGCACCAGGGGAGGTTCAGATTGGAGATCAGGAACAATTTATACACAGAAAGGGTTATTAGGCATTGGAATGGGCTGCCCAGGGAAGTGAGTGAGGCATCATCTCTGGAGGTATTTAAAAGATGGGGTGATGTATGTCAAGCACTACTGCTTAGAGACATGGGTTAGTGGTATTTTTTTATCAGAGGGAGCTTGATGGTTGGACTAGATGATCTTAAAGGTCCCTTCCACCTTGGACAATTCTATGATTCTAATCAGTATTTTAACATTGCAGAAAATGCTAAAACGTGTAGTTTGTGTGGTATACTTACGGTGTGCTTTTCAAGAAAGAAAATGCTTTCTTGGATTGCTTCACCGTAGCATTTGGTTATGGTGTTATTTTCCCAGCTGATCCTGAACTTGCTGTCTGACCATGAAGAAATCATAAGACAGTTAAAACGTGCTGGGTTTTTCAGCTGAAGCAGCATACTGTTTGGAAAAATCTTCCAGAATCTTCACTGTGCCTTGGCCTTCTGAAGGTTAGCAAATATATTTTAATTTGATAGAGTATTTCAGTTTATTGTGAGCTTTACTGCTGTAATATTCTCAGCAATAAGCTGAGAAAACGGTGGGTGTCAAAACTATTCTTACTACTTAATTCTATTAAAACAATGGAAAAATGTTCATGAGGAATTTTTGCCTCCTGTCTCTGCCAAAACCTTCATGGGCAGCTGTGTAGCAGAGTATGTGACAACAGAAAACTCCAATTTGGCAGTGTTTGGAGGACTCCACGTGCCTTTGGTTTATTTGGACTTACTGAAGATCATTCCTCTTCACTCTGTTTGAGCACAGTTTGACCAAAACCCTGGTTTCCTTGGTCAAAACTTCTCTTGACTTCAATCAGAAGTTTGTCTATGCAAGGGCTATAGATCAGCTAAATCCTATGTTGAATTCCGTTTCCTAGTAAGTGATAGCTTTTCAGAATCAAATTTCTTTAATTACGTGCATTTAAGGAGACCAAGGTTCTCAGGTGTTTGAATGGAGACTTTGTTGGGAACTGGTCATCTGAAGAAACATCCCAGACTGTCCACAAACAGCTGCCTTCCATGGCGTTGGACTGTAATTAGCTGTGTTTAATTTCCAGAGTGTATCAATGTGCTCCTCTAAGATGTCATCTGCTTTTCAGTTTGCTAATGTGGGTATTGTTGTCCTACCTGTACAGTAGGACAGTAGTCCTTCCTTCCCTCCACACAGCACGGTGCTGCTCTTCCTTGCCATGTAGCCATGGAGGACAAGGCCTGACTTTTAGGAAGTATAGCACTTTCCACTTGTACAAACCTTTTGATGGGTGAGTTTTGTCAGAAAAATAAGACCGTGTATTTTGGGAGACAATTAAAATTTCATAAAGATATCTGATATCTTTATTTTAGGTGGGATCAAAGTATTTACAAATGTCCCTGGCTTAGCAAAATGTCCTTGTTGCTCTTGTTACCACTGTATAGATTTACAGGGTCATAAACTACGTAACTGGTAAATCTTCAGATCTTATTAATAACCTTACTGTTGCAGAGGCAGGTTGTTGGAAGCGTTTCTAGGGATCCAGATTATTTTTATCTGGCTTGGAACCTGTCAATATTGATTATTAGAAACTTAAAAGTAGGGCTTACAGAGTCGATTGAGATAATATGGAAATAATTCAAGATCTCACAAGTTGTGACAAAGCCTAATTTGTGTCAGGGCAGCCTAATGTATTTGTCTTTATTTGCATGCAGCATGAAGTGAACACAGCTATCAAAATATTTGTGGAAATGCATTTGCAAATGGGTAAATAGTGGAGAAGAAAGTGGCAGTTCTAGCTATAACATTACTTTCCTGTAAGAACATAGTTTACAATTTTGAGATGGGCAAGTGGTGCTTAAGGCAGAGCTTCATACCACAGTACAGGCTACCAGAGCCCAGGCTGGGTCCTGGAAACCAGTGGGGATTGGATTCTGCAGCTTTTCTTAGGGCCACGCGAAGGTGTAAGAGAGCACAACTATGTCACTAGCATTTTATATCTTTTCAGACTGTTGTGTGATTTTTATTGCAGCCTTAAATCAGCACAAACTGATTGCTGCAGCCGTAAGTAATTCTGATGTATAATTTAGTGTATGAACTGAGACACAGAACATAAAGAGCAGGTGATAAAATACTGCGCCAACACTGAGAACATTCAAACGCTGACGTTTGGAACAGCTGGCTTAGCCCTTTTTTCTCAGCTGGGATAAATAGTAATATTAAAGGATTAGCATAACCAACAAGTGTTGAATGACTTGATTTCATTCCAGGCTATAAGAATATTTAGGAACCAGCATTTTGAGCATTATACAGCAGAAGGATTTATTTCTTCCAAATATGTTTTTTTATAATATTGTCTAGATATGGATATATTTATTATTTTATATCGATGTGATATTAAATTTGGGAACCTTTTGAAGTGTGAGTTCAGGAGACATGGCTTGTGTGCCATCATTAAAAGAGTGTATCCTGGTGGTTTTTAAGAAGATGTGCAGTTTTCATTGCCGTGTCTTAACTTAGCAGAGATATGGAGGAGAAGCAGTTATCCATTGGGAAGCATGAAGATCAGGCAAGAGTAAAAATGGATCCAGTCTTTTGTGTATATACATTTGAGATCTCAAAATAGCTTTCAGCTTAAGAAAGCAGATGCATAAAACCAGAAAGTTTTGTGGTGCTGTCGTTCCTAAAATGAGAGAGAGACCAAGGAGCAGCTGGAAGGTCAGAAAATTAAAGCCTGAATATCAAATATAGGATATTTAATATCAGACTCACGAGGGCATCAGTGCAGGCTTTCAGAGTGGGGATTTGCTCCTTCTAGAGCTTTCCAGTGGAGCAGGGGACCAGCCTTTTCCTCAGGTCTTTCCATGGATGCCCTAAAGATGAGAGAAATGAATGGAGGAGTGTGGTGCTGCGGGATCATCTGAAGGAAGATGCACACAGAGGGCTGGAAGGAGTAGTGAGGCTTCGTACAGCTTTGTCTTGTTGTCTTCCAGGATAATTTTGGAAACAAAAATGATATTTAGGGCTTTGACACATCTGAGTTTGATTTCTCACCGCTTCATGCAATTCTTGCAGGTTAGAGTGTGCACAACTGCAAAGCAACAGGCAGATTTTAATGTTTATAATGTTTTTTCATCAATAAATCACTGGGATCTCAGTAGGAGAATGAGGAGTTCTGTTTGCCATTTTTGGCAAATTGCACTGGTTTATGATTTGATTTTCTTTCCGGCAGCGTTTCAGGAGGTGAATTTTGACGCTCGCTCAATTGTTCGGGTCTCCAAGTAGATCAGCCAGCCCTTCAGTCATTTTTAATGACTCTCTGAAGTCACACACGAGAAGACATTCCACTCCTCAAAACATACTTCTGCTTTTTCTTTCTTGGACTTTTTCAGCAGGGACCTTCCTGCAGCCAGACTTATGACTGGTGTGTTTTCCATGACTCCAGTTCAGAATTTAGTAGGTTTGACAACTTCACTCTGCAAGCAGGCAGTGGCATCATTAGGGGACTTGATGGCCCAAGTTTAAATCCTTATGTTAAACTATTTTCCTTAATTAGAAGGAACTCCTCCCCAGAGACACAGTGCAGCTGATGGGCTATGGTACAGCAGTCGTGTACAGCAATTGATGCAAGCAGAAAATGCTTATCATCTTCCTGTTTTAGCACTGGGGAACTGAGTTTTCCTCAGGTCAGCTAGTCAAGGATGGTGTCTTTTCCACAGCTTCAGGTGTTTAAAAGAATATTCTCACTCCAGCTGTGGGCTTATTAAAAATCAATATATTGGAATTAGCTGCTAAACTTGGAAACGGAGGTCATTCCCCCTGAAACAACTCCAGGTTCTCTCTGGGCCCAAAGATCACAGAATCTACATGGTTGGAAAGGACCTTTGAGATCATGAGTAAAACCATAAGATGCAGACGAATAAAGTTGTTTGGCAAATATTCAAAGTGCAAAGTGGGAGGAAAAGTTCTGATTTAATCATTTAATCACTGCTACACCTGCTTGGTCCTGTTCCTTCATCCCTTTGAAGCACCATCTGCAAGGTAGCAGCAGTATTGCTGATGCAGAGGTGATGGTGGAATTGCTCAGGAATCCAGTTCAGTTTTGCAGGCTTTCAACCAGAATGATAAACTTGAGCCTTATTGCAGTATTTTCAGCCTTCCACTTCTTATTTCTGGGATTTTACTTTATGAGACAGACAGAAAAGCAATGATCTATAAAATGTGTCAACTCTCCTTCCTGGGAAATATTCCAAGGTAGGTTTTCTTGTAGTGTTTAGATATGGTTACTGCTAAGCTTCAACATTTCCATCACTGAAGCACCAAATTGCATTCTGTGTGTTTCTTTCAATAGCAAGTTCCTCCCATCTTGGGGACAAAAGACGAAAGGCACTTTTGTTTCCACCAAACCACTTTTATTTATGGTATCCTTAACACGGTGCTTGGTTTTCATTTACCCTCCTTTTACCCAAAAGACCATCAGAGCTCACAAACTTTGATAGTTTTCCAAACCCTGAAATGAGTTTCGAAGCAAATTTGTTCCTTTGCACTGGATCTGTGCTCCATGGCACTCAGACAATCTTCATGAGGAGCAGCATCAAGATCCCTGTTGCCAAATCTTGCTCCTGAGAACGTTAGTTCTTTCCCTTGGCATCATATTGAAAAGCAGCAGAACTGCCACAATAAATTAGTGAAAAAGAGGAAACTGTTCAGAAACTTAACCCAGTGCCTTGGTTGCAATA
This sequence comes from Jacana jacana, assembly GCA_013400555.1. NCBI lineage: Eukaryota > Metazoa > Chordata > Aves > Charadriiformes > Jacanidae > Jacana > Jacana jacana. The sequence continues at coordinate 109,580 of VZTM01016952.1, forward strand.
ATGACACAGGAGCTCTGGGAAGGCAAGAGGGTCTTTCCAGACAGCCCCATGCCTGCCCATGTGTCTGTCAGTTTTTGACAATGGCTGCGATGTATGGGAAGATTGACAGGAGGCTGTCGGGGTTACGAATTGCAGTTAGAAAGCTCTACTGTGTAGTAACCATTAATGGAAGTTCAGTACTCCATCTTTAATCAGAGCTATGCAAAATGCTTTTTTGATGAAACTCAAGACCTCCAAAATGCAAGTATTTCTCTTTCTCACTTGTTTATTGGGTATTTCAGAAAAAAAAAACCCCTTATTTTGTGGGATAGTGCGTGTGCTTCATGTTTTTTAGCAAAAATTAATTTCCCTTTTAATAATAATAACTTTAAATTATAATTTCTTTTGAAAGCTCTTGAAAATTTGGGAGAATGTAAAATTAGGGAATAGAAAGGGTTAATGTTCAGTTGATGAAGGGCAAAGCCAGGCAGGTTACCAAGGGGCAGGGGCACAGAGGGTCACAGTGACCTGGGAGGGAACTTGCATTGTTCTCTGCTCTGTGTATGAGCTGGGTTTTGTCACGGGCCCGCGGGAAGGCCATCCACGTTGGGACACCTTGGATGGGTGAGAAGATCTTCCTCCTTCAAAGCAGAAAACACCAACTGTAGATGAATTTTGTGTCGGACTTTCACCCAATCCCCTGTTGGGAGCAGTTTGGGAGCACTTACCTCTATGGTATGTAGTCTGAAGGGTATAGAGCATGGAGCTGTTGAGACACAGATCCCGTTTCCGCTGAAGTGCAATGCCTTTATTGTTCCTGCGTCAAGATATAAAGACTTCTTGTTTGCATAATGGATACAGCTGGTTGGGTGGGGGGCAGGAAGCTTCTTACAATAAAAAGCCATTTGATTGCTGCTGGGATCCTTGTCAGTAAAATACTCAAAGATGGTTAATTGGACATTAACGTGTCAGATTTTCAACAAAATAACAAGAAATTTGCCAAAAATAAAACCCGAAGGAAACACGCCTCCAAATTTTACAACAAAGCTTTGTTTAAAATAGAAGTTAAAGCAGCTAAGATTTATGACATGTTGACATAACTGATGGTAAAGGAGTTGGCTGAAGCTACGGGTGTGAAGGTCCAAATGAGAACATCTGCATTAAGAAGCTAATTCTCTTAAACATACTGATCAAAATATTAATGCTACATGTAAACACAAGTGCTTTATCTGACAGTGATTTACATTTGGAACGACCTAATCCAACTATGCACTGCATCTTTATTCATTACCAGCAGCCTTTACTTAACACTTCATGCCCGCTTGCACAGGTGGACAATCTACTCAGAGTGACTATTGTGTTTATGTTATTTTTTCATAAGCTGGGTTTGAAATTTGTCAAACTGCATCATTGTTTAACTATGTGCCAGTCAAAGGGAAATTGCCAGATGGAGCGGCTTTCCCCTAACCTTGCTCCAGGCAATGAAATTACACATAGGCCACAGTCTTATGTCAAGTCTTTTAAAAAAAAAAAAAAAAAAAAGTCAAAAAAAAAGAGAAGTCAGGCCATGAATAGGTATGACTATGTGCATTCACAAAACCTGGCTTTCTTACGCCACTAATTTTATATGAAGGCTCATGCCAGTGGTAAATAAAACTTCATGTCCGTCATGTCACTCATTAACTAGGTGCTCATAATTTATGTATTTAAGGCTTGCTTGTCCGCCAAGCAATCAAACAGTAAACCGTGTTTTATAGGTGTTAGTGTTTATAGAAACTGTAAATAAATGTCAAACAAAAAAAATCAGGGTTCAGAAAAATGATCAGGGTTAAGTCATTTATCATTGTTCCAACTGGAAAAATCTGAGAACCTGCCAGTGCCAAAGCAAATGTTTCCCTGGCTTTTTCTGACACACAGCTTAAACTACCAGATTTTAGAATTCTATTAGCAGGATTTGATGAAATGGAAAATTTGCAGATCCTTTCTTTTAACTGACCATCGTGCTCATAGAACGGGGTAAGTTGGCTCTCGTTTAGCATGGTGGCCTTCCAATGCTGTGCTTTGCTCCTCTTTCACTCGTTATGGTTAACGTCAGTGATGAGAGGACTTAGGCAGACGATGGGCTACTCCAGACTCAGAGATGCTCCCCAAGTGAAGGAGCACCAGAGCGAGCCCCTGCTGTGGTGGGCACAGTTGGCTTGCCGTACCTGCTGTAGGACTGTCCCCTCCCACACAAGGGACATGAGGAAGAAGGGTCTGTACAGGCACTTACTGCCTGGTGTTGTCACATTGCTGTTCTCCATCCAAGTTCATTCTCGCTTAGGACCTACGCTTACAGACCATCAGGGAGCAACATATTACAGCTGGTTGTACCTGTATCTCTAAAGTTGTGTTGTATGTGGTAGTCACATGTATTTGGGCTGGGAGGTTTGAGAATGAGGAGATTTGGGTATTCAGAGGCTTTTGCTGGTGTACACTGATACTGCAGATCAGCAGATGTTCCAGAGGCTGCCTGCTGGGTCCGGAGTTGAGTACAGATCTGTTGTGCAGAGAAAGAGACAGAGACAGACAAACATGTCTGTACTAAATACATATTTGTACAAAAAGTATGTAACCCTAACATTTTCTGGATTGGTTTGTCTCTAGAATTGCACTTAGGTGGAGCTCCTTGACCAATTAGAAGTTGGTAGAGAACCACCTCATAACATGGAGCAGGGATTCTATTTTCTAGAGGAGGGAAAATGAACAGAGACCATAAAGGGGGACAAAATGAAGTCCAAAAATCTATAAGGAGGTGTATCCTGCAGAAAAAACGACACAAGTGAACAAAGTGTAAGCAAAGATGGTGATATACCTGTTTCTGATTGAGAAATGAGTACAGGAATGCTGGTGACCCTGGATGTGAGGGAGGTGATTTGTGCTTTGAGAGTAATTGTCAAACAGCCTATACATGGGGTTGTATTGAGTGTTTCGTGGGGTTTTTTTGAAGAAACTTATTGTCACAGCCATATTAGTTAGTGTGGAGATGTTCATGGTGAAACTGAAACCCAATTCCATCGGATAAGCCAGTGTCTCTAAAGTCTTGTGGAAGAGTTATTGATGTTTGCAAAATAAGTGTGCTCTTCTGGGCTTCTTGAGATGTCTGGGGGAGGCCACCCCCTCATCTGCTGTGGCCTGATCCAGTGGTGCCCTACGTGGGAGTTTCTGGAGTATGGCACTGCTCATCTTACCTCACCTCCTCTTCCCACAGGGTTCCTTGTGCTCACAGAGCAGGAAAGAACTCTTTATCAAGTCTATTTATGATGTAAAGGTTGTATATTTTCAATAACCAAGGAGATAAGATGCAGATAGACCAGAATTATCTTGATCTAGATTCTCATGTGGTGTAAATTGTCTTGGTCCCACTGGTGCCACTGGGGCAGAAGGTATCGATGAAACCCGAAGGTGCTGAGGAGCTGTTTGATGCGTTAAGGGCAAGGAATTGTGCTACAAAGTGGGGACTGGGAAAAGTATAAATAACCTGTGGTTGGGAAATGGAAGTCACTGTACTGGTTATGTTTAGGTAGTCAGTCTGTCCTTCACTCAAGCTCAAACACGTCATATACTAGTAATAACCAGTGTACTTCACTACATCCTTCTATTTCCCTTTGTCTTCTCCCCGTATAGTAAAATAGAGTTTGTGCCTAAATGATTTTTTTAAACTGTCACTTCCATTTTTATTGGTTTTGCATAAACTTTGAAAAATATTCACTATAAAATGTGCCGTGGCATGTGCAGCACAGGCCCCTCAGATGCGTTTACAAGGCCTGTTTCGACAGCTACGGTGAAGGGCATGTGACACACACCAGTATTTCCTTCGTGTTGTTGTGCCCACTGTAGATTACTTTAGTTCCCAATTATTTGAAAACTCATCCGAATTAAAAAAACAGACTCAACTTTTTGAGTACGGGAATGTGGGGTGTCCAGTTTCAGGGTGTTTCTAGTGAACTTTTAAAGTGATGTCATTTCCGCCTCTGTGGCCAACTTCCGAGGCCTCCACTAAGGGCTTCCTTGCAAACCATTCCTGAGCCACATTCGGCACCTGTATCAGAGACAGTGCCTGAGGTCTCCACTCAGCTTTTACTCAGCAAGCCTCCCATCAGCCCTGCTCCGATGTGTGGCTCATTAAAGCCCCCGGAGAAGTTCCCATGATTGTTCAGACTGTTCTTATTCGCTGCGTATAAATAGGGCAATCTGAATGTGTGTCATGGCTCAAATGGATTTGCCAATTTATGAATGGCCTTTAAAAATGTAAAGTGTATCTATTCCATGTTTTCTTGCTTTCTGAAGATAGTCTCTCATTCCATAGGTTTAAAAAAACGTAGGCAATAAATGCCTTCAAACAGCTAAGGGCATAATTCATGCCTTGTGATGCATGTTTTAAAAATCAGGCCTTTTTCTGGCTCATTACCCAACCTGTAGACTTGATTTTTTTTTTAATTAATGTAAGAACACCTTCTTTATGGCATGTTCATGTTTACCCAAAAGTCACATCATTTTTCAAGTTATACAAGGTGTCAGTGCTGAGGGTAATGATCTTTACTGCCCGCCTTCCAAAACGAGCACTGTCTTTTTTTTCTTTTTTCCTTTTTTTTTTCTTTTTTTCCTCAATCTGTCTAGGAAAAAGAAGAACCAGAAAGGCTTTTCCCCCAGTAGCGCACACGAGACATAAGAGTTGCACAGAGAAGCCGTCAGGTCTGCGTTTCCGGGGGTGGTTTGTGATTGTGAGGCTCTGCCCAGCAAACCCCGGCCGATGCCCGTGAGTCCCCGTCCCGAGGCGCTGCCGTGTTTGTCTTTCTGGTGACAGCTCCTGCTGGACGAGTGGGGTTCTTATTTGCTGGTAGCGGAGCACACATAATGGACTAAAGACGGTCTATGCATAAGCAGACACGGTTCCTGTTGACTTTCATGTGTCTGAAAACCTTGGTTGCTTCCATTACGTGTTCCTGATTTTAGTTTTATGAGGTGAGATCATGGCGTGGTAGGAGTGGTGTACGGAACTAGTTGAGGGTTTGTCCCCTTAATTTCTTCTGAGGTTACAAGGATCTGTGTCGTCTTGATAATTTTACAGAAGTTAGAAACACTTTGTCTTTTTTTTTTCTGCTGAAAGTAGGCCTTGGGGGCTGGGGTTGTCTCTTAAATAAATGTTAGGAGAGGGACCAGCACTTCTGTGTGGGTGAGTTGCCTGACCTGGGACTGGGATTCATCAGTGCTGCTGTGACAGAGACACTCCAGGACGGCAAGAAGGGAACGTAAGTACTTTGCAGCGAGACGTTCCAAGAGTCGGCTGCAATTTTTTCTTGAAAGCCTCTGATTTTATTGACTCCGGTTGTTTTCAGAGTGTGAAACCTTTCAGACTAGAGATCCTGTTAACTATTATCATCCTGAGCACCTGACAGCTTTCGAGTGTCTATAGTTTTGGGTCAGCCTGTGCAGTAATTGTCACGATCAAGTCTGAAAGCAGGGGAGCTCCTCCTTGCGCCGTTTTGCTAAGACGTGCGGTTGCCAAAATCCAGAAGGCTGTCATTCCCACCAGGAGGGCAGGGGAGCTGAATGTGCTTTTGGCAATCTTTTATCAGTGCCCAATTAAGCCTGCCTTTGATCTTGGCAGCATTTGCACAGCGTAACCTGAGTCCTCGGTGTCCGGAGCATGGATGTTTGTTGGCGAAGAAGTCAGGCCGTGGTTGTATCTTGCAGCTGTCTCATCCCTACGTGTTCCTCCAGTGGGGTCAAAGCTGCCTTAAGACTGAAGCAGTTGGCTCTTACCCCCATGCAGTGTGATCCTTTGCCAACATCTATCTAGTGCAAGACCCTCCTGACAACACTTCAACATGCCCCCCCATTTGCCCTGCCTCCCCTCCCGGCTTCATTCCTCAAGCCAAGGTGGTGGGCCGTGCTGTGGGAAGGGTATGCAAAAGGCCACCCGTGAACCCCAGTAATGCCCAGCTGCCATTAATTTTACCATCATCAGAACTTGGCAACCCCAAGAATGGAGAAGTGCAAGTGATTCTTGGCTCCCAAATAATATTTTTGCAGAGCAGGACCATTGCCCTTGAGTTTGATGAGGAGGAAAGTCTTTGTAGACCTGCTGTACTTGTGCAGGCTCAGTGAATTTGTAAGTTAAAACCTATTCACCGTGGGGTTTGATGATTTATTTATTCAGTTTCCTACTTCAGCAAAGCATGGCTCTTTTAATGGTTTGGAAATGTGTGATAACACCAAGTTCCAAGTGTCTACAGTGTTGAAAAAATAGACAGGAATCTTTCTGGGCTGTGGAGACGCTTATTGCAGTGTTTCATCTGTAACTGCATATAGGTTCTCATCCTTTCGGGGTGATATGAGTAAAACATTTAGATTATTGGCTATTTTCAGTCACTTTTGGAGCTTGTGCAGACTTCTACATATTTGTGTGTGCTTTGGGAAGGATTTTCCCATCCTGAACAATAACAACAGTGATCTTAGTAGACAGTAATGGAAAAGTGAAGCCCATTCCACTGCTGTGAATTCACGTGTAATTAAAATGTGAAAAAGCATCTCCTTTTTAGCCAAAAATGGGATTCCCTATGTTTTTTTGTGTTATGAGAATCGATGAATGCTCTACCCAACTTCTCCACGTCGTGCTGAGTCTGTCACATATAGATCTCAGTACCGAGGCAGAGAACCAAGAAAGCTGAAGTGGGGATTCTATTTAAACATCCATTTTCCTGTTTATTTCTTCTCGCTGAGAACTTTCTGCTTCGTGGTGGAGCGTTGCTGTGCTTGTCAGCTGGTTCCTGTTAGTGTGTTCTGTTGTTGTGATGGCTTTTATTCCTATTAGGCATTTTGACTTGGTCTGTGGAGTGTGACGTTCATCTCAACAATGAGATGAGAACTTCGTATTCCTGAGGAAGTTCATAATGAGAGGGTCCTGCTAATGGAATGTGCATTTCAGGTCTTTAGGTTTGGTTGGGATTTTTCTTTTTTCAGTGAAAATTCTCCAAAACTCCTCCATCCAGCCCAGTATCACTGTAGATCTTGAGTGGTTTTGAGGAAAAATAGAAGGGTTTGGTTTTGGCTGTGATGTTTTCGGTTTCCCAGTGAACAATGAGCAGTGCCAGAATGTTCTTTTAGTCATCCTGAAGACATATTTGTGTGCAGGTGGTGTTTGCATGCAGGAAATCAAGGACAGGCAGAGGAATGGGGACAGGGCTGTCACACTTTTGTCCTCTTTTGAGAAAACCCTCCCTGAAGCAGGAATGAGGAGGTTCTCTTGGTCTCCAGCAGCTGGAGTCCCTGAGGGGAGAGAGTTTCTTGTACACCAGTAGCACACAGACTTGGGACCGGGATGACTGAGGTTAATCATTGCTCACCAGTTAGGGAGGTTCTAGCCATTGCTCAGTAGTTTTCATTCTTTTGGACTTGTGTCACCTTTTTACAGGCTGAAATAAAGCACCAAATGGAAACGTGTCAGGAGGAAAGTTTGTGGGTAGATGTAAAAGTGTCTGCTTGAAGAACGTTTTTGTTGCTCTAGTGATCTTGGGAAGAAAAATTTTAAAATGACTTCATTTTAATAAAAAGCCATTCGTGGGGGGCTGTTTTGCTTTGTTTGCTGTTATTTTCATCAGGGGCAGAACGGAGAATTCTTTCTTGCAATCCTGTGGTTCACAGGGATGTCCTGCTGCTCTGAATCGCTGGCAGACTGATGATGCTTATTTTCAGTAACTGCAATTAACGTGTGAATTAAAATGCTTATTTTTGTGCAATCCTACATATTATCAAGCTCTGTTTAAATGAACAAGAAGGAAACTTGGATTTAAGAACTTCTGTCAAATCTCAGCCAAAAGTTGCAAGATGTCTTTCATTTCCTCTCGAATCACTGAATGGTTCTGCGACATTAATTCCTTACAGAACATGCAGGTTATCATGGTGCTTCTCAGGTTAAGCTTTTCTTTCTAAAAAGTTAATACACGATCGGGATTCTAAGTGAACGTGCAATTATGTGTCTCATTATTCAGCTGATAATTACATAGATTTTTCTCAGCCTAGGCTAAAAGCAGGTCAATACAATCTGTTGGAGTGTGCTGAATATGCTGAAAATCCACAAACAACGCTCACAAACAGTGTTAGACGTTCTGCAACTGTTAGTACTTGAAGACACATTGCTTTGAGGCATCCCTTTGACTCTTGCATTTTAATCCTATCTAAAAAGCTGATAGGATCTGTTGACTCCAAGGCTGATCTTTTGATTGTGAGTGCGTAAAACAACATTTATTGGGTTTATTATTTTAAAATGAATATTTTACGGATACAAAGCAAACATATTCATTGGATTTCCTGTTCTGGGATTCATAAATGAAGCGCACAAGTTGTAAAATTCAAGTGGATACCATTTTAACTCAGGAATCATTATTACTGCTAATGACGCTTCTTAGATTTACATATTGGTTTTTGGCTTAAAATCTTCTCGTTTGGAGTTATCAAGTTGTTATTTTGACTTTCAATTAGAAATATGTATGCTTGCTTTCATACTTATTGTGCATTTCTTTTCTAAGGTAGCTGTATTTGGAGAAGTTTGCCTTTTAGGCTCGCTGGCTCTGCTTTCCTGGAGCACTGCCTTGGGGGGGATGTCTCGGGGGGCAGGGGTTGGGTTTCCAGCCCTTGTTAGACCTGCATTCCCTTGTAAGCACATCAGAAAAACAGTGCCGTTCTTTCCCCTCCCAAATTGTTTAGCTAAACAGGGAGTGAGTTGGGTCATCCTCTTCCCAGGATGAATTTTAGGCCATGGTTTTGTTTGAAATCCCCCCCTGCGGTGTTCCCGTGGGTCCAGGTGGAGGATAGTCCTGGCAGGAAGAAAGAGCTCGGGGTGGAGTGGGCCTGATACCTGGTGTTATTTCACAGAGGACACCGGGGTTGTTATAAATTCATCTGGCAGCTTCTGAGTCAAACTGGTTGGATATCCATGTCCTTGTCACCATGGCCTTGGTAATGATGCAACCTCTGACAGGCAGAATGAAGTTTATGAAGAAACTAGCCTTATTTTGGCATTTTTGATCCTCTCTCCAGAAAACACTGTGAAGAGTAATTATAGTCTGTACAGTGAAAACATTGCTTTTTTTTCTGGAGCTTGTAGTCACTTTTTGTGTGTCATAGATGACATATAAACGGCCAAATATTAACTTCTTTTTTCAAGTTATGCAATGAATTGTATCCAAACATTAGCATGAACTTGAACTGCTCATAGCTTAAGGCAGGGGGTTGTTCTTTTTGTTCTTTTTTTTTTGGCAGCTTTTTAGTGCTGTTGACCTTGAGAGCATTCTGGTGTTTTGGGGGATAGCATTCCATTTTTCTCTTCACACATAATGAGCAGTGAACTCCTTGATTGTTGTTGTCTGTTCCCTCCACGGAGAAACCAGTGCAGCCAACACATCCAGTGTCTCATGCTGCAATCTAAACAGAGTGATGCATTGCAGGTGCTTTCCTCGTCTCCTCACACCTCTCAAAAACATTAGGAGGGATTTTCAACTTCCTATTCAACTTTTAAATGGAGAGTCAGGTCAGTCTTTGGATTAGAAAACCTATAAATCTTCTGACTTCACTTATTGTTCAAGTATCCAGCTAATATCTGCTGTTATCGTGGCTTGCAGTCCTGTGCCACATTGACCTCACTTCAGGCTGTTAGAATGATAGCTTAATGAATATATCTTAAGACCCATCATAAATTGCAAGTAAAGAAAACGTCACGTCTCTGATGTTTGTGTATAAAAATTGAACCTTAAATTGCTTTCTCTCTTAATCATTCTTTGTTTGAATTACCCCGTAGGTGGCCATTTCCAAAGATGGGAGCTCCGGTGCTGTAAATAAAGTCCAGCAGGATGCAAGGTGCTGAAAAGAGTGACTTCACCAGCTCTGCTGCTCCACTGCTGCAGTGAAATGAATGATTGTTGATTTGTAGTTAATGCTCAATTTCCTCTCCATTACTACAAGCCATGCAAGGCAGACCTCGTTTCAGGCTATTCATAGGAGAGCTCAATCTATCCGGTTTCACATCTGCTAAAAGCCCCCATGTCATACTAATTACAGTCTTCCCCTGGAAAGAATTCAGCTTTTAAGACCAAAGAAAGATATACTTATTTATAGCTAATGCCCTCATCTATGGGGTTTGTTGTTTGCCAGCTGGGATCACACTTGTGCAGTTGTATGTACATGCAAAATGCAAGAAGGACACAAAAATGCAGAAAACAAGTGTGATGGTTGTGCCTTCTCTAAGCATTTCACGTGTTCAAAATTGGAACCCGTGCTGCCTCCGCTTTACGTTGGGCCATAGCAGTTACTTCTCCTTGGCCCTTGGTCTGTGCACCACCATGGAGCATAAGGCAGTATTTGTACTTCTCCTGAATCAAAGGAGATGAAGGGCTGGCTCCAGAACATAAACCAGGTCAGCACTGTCAGACCTGGAAGGGTCTTTTGCTTTGGTGTGTCCAATCAGCTGCGTTTACAGGAAACCGTGGCATGGGGGCTCTTTTCTGATCACCTTGAATCTTGAATCTTAACTTTGAAGAAAAGTTGTTCTACTCTTTCTTCTGAAAGCGTATTCCAGTCATTGCTCGAAGGTTTTAGGAATATTTTTCTAAATTGTAAGCTGAAGTTATTATCACTGTGTTTTATTTGCATTATCCTTCTGCATCATTCTACTATAGCTTAGGTTTTTCTTCCTTGGTATGTGTTTTAGGTGCAAAGGCTCTGGAATTGACTTGGAGGGAATAGATCTATCAATTTAACGAGGCAAAGGAACGGGTAAGGATTCCCCAAGTCCCCCAGTCTCCCCCCTGATCATGGAAATCTCCTGGAGCGCAGGTACAAGACAACGTCTCTGCTAGGGGGATACTTCTAACGTACTCTTTTGCTTTTTAAGTGGTCAATAGCAGATGCTTCAGGGAGGCACAGGAACTTGTCAGGCATGGAATTACGCTGGTAGGCTGCAGCAGTCTGCAGTCGAGGGACTGTCTGAGTCAGAGGTGGTTTCTGGTTGCATAAGAGCCCTTGAGGAGTATTTGCTCCAAGAATGCGAATCCAGGCAAGCTTTTAGCACTCAACAGCACGGGGTCAGCTCTTCTGCAGCTTGATAGGAGTTGAGTAAAGACCTTCTTTTTGTTTTGAATCTGCTTCTTACTAATTTCATATGATACCCCATATTTTTTTTCTCATTATAGGAGACAGGGAAAATTATTTGCTACTCTGTGTCACAATTTGCAGAGTTGATCCCCCTTCTGGCGGCGTTATAATCGTTATAAAACACGGGGATCTGCTGTGTTTGTCTTAAGCCTTTACCATGGCTTTAATTTTAATTCAGCTTTAGTTTATGTTGCATTTTGTTCTCCTTTCCATTTACTTTCATAACTTGCTGTGGAATCAGGAATACTCTTGCAGCCAGTAGCACGTTGCTACCCACTGAGTATGTCTGACATCTCATTCAATGGAAAAACAAAAAGAAGCCAAACCAACTTAAACCCACTACCTTCAGTGTTCCTTCAGTCTGGGCTGGGGATGGTTTGTTTCTCCTCAGCTTGCTTTTGGGTTTTTTTCAGGATTCTGGGGCTTATCCCCCTTTTGATGGAGTTCTCTTTTCCATAGCCATCTTGCTGCATGTTCAGCGTCCTTATCCTGACTGACCGCAGAGAGGAACTTTCCTGTTAGCGACTGTGTTTTTCCAGGTTGCCAGCAGCACTTCCCCCTCCCCATTACAAAGTGGCTCTGCTTTATCTTCCACTTATCTTATTCCACAGATAAGCAGACAGATCTGCTTATCTGTCACTTATGACAGAAACTGAAGTCCTTTGCCCTTAATACCTTTTCCAAGCTCACAATTTTGCCAAACCTCAGTGCCTTCCCACACTGCTTGACAACTTATGTCATAGCATTATTTGGTCACTCATTTCTCCATGTTCTTTTCTTTGCTTCTCTGATGAAGAAGCCTTTTGCGGTGAGTCTTTATCTCCCCGAGTAGAAATTGTCTGTATAAGGTTTTACCTGGTTCCATGTTTATGTGATTATGGTTTAGTTTACAGATTTATGGTTTACTGGGCTCTATCAGAGGTAGGTTGATGGTTGGACTTGATGATGTTAAAGTTCCCTTCCAACCCAGACAATTCTATGGTTCTGTGATCTATTCCAGGGTCTTGTGCAAGTTCCTACTAGTTGAGCACATCTGAGTGGGGAGAAGTTCCAAAGTTTCTCTGCATCCAGGACACATCTTCATCTGTTCTATGTTCTCCATACGTTGTCTACTTCCATTAAATTCATCAGGATTTGGAGTTCCACCACTTCATTAACTGGACTCTGTCACAAATCAAAACTAGCAATGGTTTCCAGTATGGAAAGTGAAAAGCCATTCAGAATAATAAGGGGTTTTTGGTATTCTCAATGACAATTTTTCCTCCCTCAGGGTGCAGGTTTTTGGGCTTGTTTAAAGTGTTGTTCTTTCTGTACTGTAGTGATGATTTTCCTTTCAAAACACTAAAAAAAAGGAGACAAAAATTATCTCAAGTTTTGTCTTGCAAATCAGAAGGATGAAGTCAAGGATTTTCTCCTGACTTTATTTTCACAATTAGTTAGTGTTGGTGAAGAGTTTCTGTTCTTAGAGCAACAGCTACTAGAGAGCAACTACTGAAGAGCAACATAAAACCCACGTATCTGCCTAAATTGGTTCCTGTGTCTATTATAAATGAAAGTTCCTGCATCAAAACCTATAGATTGAGTGGAAGTTTTCATTTGTTGAGCATAGTTAGTAATTTCCTATTTTTTTGGCTGGATTTACCCTTGAAATGGGAAAAAAGAATCATCCTATGTTAACTCAGAAAACAAGACATGTTTTCTGGAGATAGTTTTGTTGGTATTTTTAAAAATTTCAAGAGAATGTTGCAAGATATAATAAATTGCATAAAACCCCTCTGAGATTGTTCTGTTGGAAATAGTGTAGCCTGTTAGACCTGAGGACTTTCAGAGGCGCTTGGATTGCAGGTGTTTTGAGGAGAACGTTTAAGTGCCCCAAAGAATCTGATTCTAGATTTCATATGACGTTATGTGATGCGTCATTTCCTTGTGCATGCTTCAGCTACAGCAAATTATTCAAGACATAAAAGTTGCTTTTCTTGAAATTTTTTTGACTCCCACACGGTCATTTGCCTGTGAAATACACATTACATTTAGTGCTTGTTTATATTACAGCAAAGTGATCCTTGTAGATGGCCCGAACTGCCAGCCTCCTGTTGCTTGGGGAAAGAGTGAGTAAAAGGTTTAACTCCTTCACGGGATGGGAGGGATGGAGGGGAACTTACTGCCACGAGAAAAACACAACAGCAGCAAAACCGTTCTGCGATGCGATGAAAAACCAACCAGAGCTGAACCAAACCAGAACCCAACTGGGGTTTAACCTTCTAGATGTGATGAATGGGACTGGGAGTGTCTGGTCCTTGACACTGCTGTCATTTTGGTTGCCTTCAGACGTCCTGTCACGCAGATTTTATGCTCCTGGAGAGAGTGGTCTTTTACACAGGTAAGGGTTACCTGAAGCGTGTCTGCAGGTTTACCTGCATTGCTTGCACTGATGTGTCTGCACTTTCCATCTGAAGTGTTCTCTTTTTTTTTTTCTTTTTTTCTTTTTTTTTTCTTCTTTATTTTTTTTTAACCAGGTGTCGTGGTTTTGACCAGACAGATTTTCCCCCTAAGGAAAAGTGAGGAGCGGAAGGAATTAAAGAGATTCAGGAGTTTAGAAAAAGCTAAACTACTTTAATGAAAATATAAATAATAACTTTTCTTTTTATTATTTATAATATTGTTAAAAAGTATAAAAGAAAGGGAAAAAAGAGGAAAAAAAATCTACAGTCTATACAAAACAGTATCAAGCTCCTGGGATGAGGATCATGTCACCAGCAGCATCAGGAAAAGTCCCAGCCTGGACTGGGTGACCGACAGGAGCTGGATTCCAGNACTTTAGTTAGAAGAGGCCTAACTAAAAAAAAAAGTCAAATTACTGAACAGAGAATTGGTTTGTTTTACCTCAAACCAGGACACCAGGAAATCACAGTCTAGTCCGTACAGCATTATGCATTTATTCCTGTCAGGTGGTGATGACAGCAAACAATCATCTGAAGCCCTCCAAGGAACTTCAGTGTAAGCTGATAAACTGGTTTGCTCTGGTTTTGGCTTTTTGGTCAATGTGGAATACTGGTGATAGAGAATGTATGCTTTAGCTTAGGTTCCAATAAGCAAACATTTCTGTAATGTAATGTGATCAGACACCCCAAACTGGGAATATTGTGGTTCATTGTAAGAGAAAAGCAAATGGCTACTGTTTAAATCAAGGCCTTTGTCCCTGAGACAGTGTGGGCAGCTCAGTATCAAAGGAATTGGTTACTGTGCTGAAAGGAACCAGTGTCAAGTGGAATTCCTGGCCAGGTGTCTTAGTTGCCTCACCAATTTCCTTTTAGTTTAGAATCATTCTTGCTGTGTCCAAATCATTGACCCTCTGTGTAAAGAAAGAACATTTTTGTAAGAGATAAAAACACACTGTAAATCATATGCCATTTGCAGTTTCTTGCTACTCAGTGTTTATGGTTTGTCAGTCACAGCTGTTGAAGAGCTTGTGATGAAAAAATGATACCTTAGAAAGGGCTGCAGAGTTCTGAGCTTCAGTTTATGACTGTTCTGCTTTAAATAGGGCAGAGTTTGGATCCTCACATTAATTTCTTTCACTCACTCACAGCAATTGTATACACCCAGCAGGCAAATACCTGCATAAACAGATACATGCCAATACTATTTATGTCCTTTACACATATGGACTTACACTGATGGGCATTACAAATGCCATTTCTAAGGCATTTTATCTGAAATGGAGTGACTTTTTTTCCCTTTCCTGTGTTTGCTCTTCAATGCAGAAATCCAGTTTAAATATCGATCTCAGAAACCTCGCAAGTTTGCCAGTGCTCTGTTGTTTGCTTGCTTGTTTGAGGTAGGCTGTTGGCACTTTTTAGAAGCTCTCTGACTAACTTTTGAGGAAACAACACTTCATTACATTAAGGACACCTGAATTCTGTACGGTCACGAAACCTCCAGCAAGAATCGGTGAAAACAGTTTTTGCTTAATCTCCCCTATATATAAAATATTTTCATCTGAGCCACGAGAGCCAAATATTGCAGCTGGATGATGTGCTGTCAGCCACCTGCTCTCCATGACAGCTGTATTTATAGTTCTTACAGCAATGTAAAGAAATACTGAATTTTTCCCATCTAAGGCTTTTCTCCTAAAGAGCAATGGGAGCTCCTTGTATTCTTGAAACTGTTTAAATTTTGAGGCCTCACTGTCTGTCAAACTGTGCCCTGGAGTTTCCTTTATGCCTGCCTGTCACTGGTATCTCACTGGTGATGCTCATTCATGTCCTAGTCAGATACTGCACATGCTTTGATGCGTTGATCTTCACAGCACACCTATTCGTGTTCCCTTTTCTGGACAGGAAGTTCAAGCAAAGAAGTAGTGGAGAGAGCTTTCTCATGCCTGCACAAGACATCTGTGAGAAACTGAACACTGGGAATTGAATTCTTGACTGGGGCTTCTTTGCTGAACCATCCAGATGTTGGAAAGCATGTGAGTAACTTCATGTCCAGTGCTAAGCATGGACATGCTTCCAAGAACTCCAGAGGACCTACACTAGCTGTTTGAAAAACCAAAAACAACCCCAGAAACTGGGATATGGAAAAAAATTGATCCCATATGTAATTTTGTAAATTCAATCACGTGCATATAAAGTTAGTTATGTTTAAAACTACCAGGTAAAGCTTTTCTGTCAAGGCTTTTCTGACATCTCTACAGTCTCGAAAGGAGTAGAGTCCTCCTTGTCTTTGTTGTTTTAAGGAGGGGTTCCCACAAATCCACTTCCCCAAAAAGTGGCCTGGCTCAAACCCTGTGGTTTCTTTGCAGAAAATGATTGAGGGATTTCAGCCTGAAATAAGTGGAAGAGCTTTTCCTGTTCTCCCATCCTCTCTAGACACAAGTTCCCACATTTCCTCTTGCACAGATAGTAACTGGCTCTTTGAGGTGGGTCCCAGCAGAGCTGTGTGAGCAAAGGAGCCTTCCTACAAAGGCAGGCACAGAAGCTCATGGCTGGGAAGGAAAACATGGAGAAAGCTGGGGCTAACTGGGGCGAAGAGGGTGTGACTATAGTAGTGCTGGAGATGGCAAAAAATCTTGTGCCACAGTGAGTTGTAGCCTCTGTAACCTCCATGACCAGCACATGGTTGTGATGACAGGACAGTTTTTATCAATGTACAGTATTTCATGATCCTAGAAACACAGAATCGTAGAATCAATCATAGAATCATAGGATGGTTCAGGTTGGAAGGGACTTTAAAGATCATCTAATTCCAACCCCCCCCTGCCCTGGGCAGGGACACCTCCCACCAGCCCAGGTTGCTCCAAGCCCCCTCCAACCTGGCCTTGAACCCCTCCAGGGATGGGGCAGCCACAGCTTCTCTGGGCAACCTGGGCCAGTGCCTCACCCTAACCTAATCTTAGGATAAATATAGAGGGAAAGCTGCAAAACATAAAGCTGGAAATACTTACATTCTCAGACAAAATCACCACTATACTTTGTTTTGAGTGAAAGCAGTGAGATTTTTCTAGAAATCTCCTTATTGCCCTTGGCACATGGGCATTGCTTTGTCTCGCATTGGGCTACCCTAATCATCTCTTGATGTTTTCATTCATATTGACTATGGATAGGATCGATAACCCTTCTTTTTCTTCTCCTAGTCAGAGGTTAATCCCACCCAGTCTAAAGCCTCTGAATACACCAGTGGGCCATAACTGTGCCATACTTTTCAGAACAACGGTACACTAAGTTTTACATGCTCCAGCCTCAGGGGGTTTGGATTTCAAGTTGTGGTTCAAGGCTGCTACCCTGTATTTAGTTCGATTCTGCTTTCTGAAAATAGGTTCTGACTCCTCTAAATTTGCTGTTTCTGGTGCTGCTCTTGTTCAGGCATTTGCCATTTCACTGGGAAGCCATCTGCTCTTCTGGGACGTGCCTGTGTATGCAAATTACATTTAATAAGATTGGACAGGAAGGAAGTGGTCGAGATTGAAGAGGACTCGTGCAGAAAGCTTAAGGCAGTCTCATGCAAAATTGGGTTGATGTGAGCAAGCCATTGCAACTGTCCTTTCCAGCACCACCGTGGAGCATTTGTGTAGGGCATGGGATGAGGGATTCCAGGGGTCCAAGGCTGCTCAGCTTTGTAATGAAATGATGGACAACTGCTCCTCATCTGCTGAAGGTGTGGTTGATTTCTAGCATTGACGGAGCAAGAAGGACGGGGCATTCTCTAAGGATCCCTCTCCTGAAAGGTAATGGCTGACTAGAGGAGGATGAGTCTGAGTGGAGGATGGCTTTTCCTCTTGGTTGAGGGATCACAGACGTGTAGAAGTTTTTCCTTTATTTGTTGTCCTGACCTGTCCTGCTCCTTCCACTTATTTGCAGAATAGAGTGTGACTGGGGGAAACGTGCACTGGAGAGGCTGTAGGATTCGTTGTCCTCAGCTGGCAAAAGGAAGGAGCAGCCTTTGTCCCTACCATGGTTAGGACACACTAGTGACACCATGTAGGGTGCAGGAGTGGGGGGAACCTACAGCCTTCCATTAACCCATGGATGCTGAAAACCTAAATCTAGCTCTGAGTTTGCTCAAGTATCTGTAATCTTGGGGGAACTTCTAATGCTGTCTGAACACCATTCTTTTTCCAAAATGCATGTGAGAAAATATAATGCTTGTATTTACTTTTTTGATTTTGGTCTTCTGCTCTGTAGTAGCTGTTGAACGGATAGTTGTAGTACCAATTGAGAGAACTTTGTAGAGCTGATGGTTGGACTCGATGATCTCAAGGATCTCTTCCAACCTGAATGATTCTGTGTTTCTGTGATTCTATGAACCAGCAGTCCTAGTACCTGTTGAACTGATCTGGTGTGATGATGTGGTGGAATAACACAAGAAATCATTTCTAAAAATTTATTTCTGTAAAAGATGCATTTGACACACAGCTTGCATTTGCCTTCTCTTTTCAGGCTTTCTCCCTTTTTTGTCTAAGAGTCGTCACCAAACCCTGAAGTTGGGGTGTGTTTATAGATGAGACTTACTGAGTGTGGCGATGAAGTAGCCTCCATCGGTCTATAGGCCTAGGAACCCATCTGTAGAAAGTTCCTCAAGTTTTTAAAAAATAAGAATAGGAAAATTAATCAGATTACAGGTCTATTTGCACTAATCCAGCTGATTCAGTTGAGAGGTTTTGTGGGGACTTATTGACATAAACCTGTTGAAATAAAGCTTTCAAGTAACAGTTTAATTTTACTTTGTAGAGCGCTACAGTGCTAGTTTTTAGTATTTTTCCAGGAGCCTCTTACCCTTTCTCCTTCAGCTTTGTTTTCAAGTGCAGATCTAACCTTGTTTGTACCAAGCTCTGAAAAAGAGCTAAATTAAAAGGAATGTGTAAGGTTTTTTTGTGACACAAGTAAAGCCTGGAGCTGCACAGTTGCACTCCATCCAGGGCCAGAAGGAAGGGAGATCATCGTGGCCGCGGTGGTGGCTTGACGAGTCTCTCAGACAGTTTCATAAAAGGAAATGATTTGTCCTATTTCTCTATTTCCTATCCCACATGATGCCGAGTTTCAGTGAACTGTCAGCTTGCTGTGGTTTGTTCCTTTTCATGACAGACAAAAGAAAAAGAAATGTTGAAATTGAAAACAGTCATGTTGCTTACATCTCTTTTCTTGTGTGTCTTGCTGGAGCCAGCGAATGCCCAACGGGCATTATAATGGATGGGTGTCACTTTACAAACAAAGTCCTCTGTTGGCTTATGCTTTTAAAAGTTTTAACTTTCCACAGGACTTTGACAGTGATTTTCTGACTGCCCCAAGTAAAGAACACAAAATATAGTTCATTTCCTTCAGTGCAAACGAAATGGAACAATATTGCTAATGTCCTTTGCATGGGAAAAAGGTTCAGGCAGCCCTGGAAACCGAGCCAGGGCTGGTGCCCTGATGCAGACATTTGCTACCTTCCAGTCTTTCAGACAGCAGATAATTAAAGTGTGTGTTTTGTACAGTGTCACCGTTATTGGCATAATCTGTATCAAATGCAGAAAACGGGCTGTTTCGGGTAGGTATACTCACTGTATTTAACCATATTCTCATGTATTAGACCCAGCCAGGTAATGGGGATAGCTATGGTCCCTAAGGAGATTTCTTTTACTGCCCTGTTCCAGCCTTGTTCTTGGCAGCAGTCAGCCCCTTTACCTCTTGGTGGCTGACACCAAGGGTAGCCAAAGAGCTCCTCAGTGTGTTACCTCTGTGGCAACTGAATGCAGAAACATGTTTTGTTAACTGCTGGTGGTTTTGTTGTGGTTCTGTGCACAGACGTAAGCACTGGCACTCACTCTTCTCAGAAAGCTAAATTGAATTATAAAGGTAATCATTTCTCCCTTATTGAGCCTAAACACTGTGTACTTCTGGAGCTGGCTAAGCAAAGCCTTTCACCCCCTCTATGTGCTTCTACCTAATACACAGTCACTTTGGTTTGCCTGCTCTGTCTGGATTTAATAGTGAGCCATCCAGCTGTGGCAGTGGATGTGTCTTGAGACCATCTTTAGTCTCGGGGACAGAGTAGTCCTGGCTGTAGAAGGTCAGGGGAGCAAACCAACAATGCTAAACGAGGTGTTTATCCAATTCCCGTGTTTGCTGCGGTGTAAAAGGCTCTCCTGTAGCCTCCCTGTGGCCCCAAATGCTACAAAACAGATATTGTTGGTAGAGATTATGAATTCCAGCGCTCCTTACTGTGTGTATGTACTTTTCTATCTGTATATGTTGCAATAAGACAACACACACAAGGTTATAAAAATAGCCTGGAAGTGATTGACATGCTAATAATGCTCAATCAAGTCAATAATGCTCATGTAACAAGCTCCTGAGAAAATAATATTTTTGGTCAATAATACACTTTTAAAAAACGAACTGTTTGTTTTTAATTAACCTCATATTTAGCCATTTAGTCATGCCACGTCCATCAAGAACAGCAGAGAAAAACACGTGCCGTCTTGAAGCGCCGCGTTGTTGCCTTAAACTTTCATCTCTTCCTTCTTGGCTTTCTCCTCTGCATTCCACCTCAGCGTGCTTGGGAGGATTGAGGCAAATCATGGCTTGTCATGTTACTTCGAATCCAGTGCTCCTCCTTTGTAAGAAGGGTGTTAGGTGATTCATCTGTGACAGAGCATCCCATTATGTTGTGACAGACTGTCAAGGTGAACCCGCTGTAAGTGCTTAACAACAATATAGTCCTTCTAATGGGTCACTTGGCACTTTTTAAATTTCTTTTTTTTTTTTATTCTTTTTGGGCTAAGGGCTGACAGATTTTAATCCATTAAGTGATCCAAAAAAACCAGCGTTTGGAGTTGTATAATGCTCAGTAAAATTGAACAGGACATTGAACAGTGCCCACAAATTCCCGACAGGGAGGAAATAGGTCCTGTGGTCGCAAGGCTCTTCTTGTCACATGATGTTAAGTAGTACATTGTGGGGTTTTGTTTGGTTTGAGTTTTGTTTGTATCTTTTAAAGGAAAAATTATATGCTATCAGGGGAGGAATTTTTAAAAAGAAAATGTGTTCACGTCCCAGTTATGAAGCAAATCTGAAATAAAGCCTAAGAGTTGTGAGAAGACATTCAGATACGTAATTCCCTGGGTCGTTTTGTTTCTGCACTTAGTTCAGCGGTTCCCTGGCCAGGCTCTGTCTCCTGGTTGCTCCAGGGACTTCACAGTAGCGCCTTCTCCCCAGGGCTTGTGATTAATTGCAGCATCCTTCCAGCCCTCTGACTGAAAACAAAAATATTTAGTACTTGTCAGCGCCATCGGATTGTGAGCGGCTGAATTCATCTCAAAATAGGAGAATGAAGTTGAACCTCTGACAACTTAGAGACTGCTGGCTGCTGAGAGCTTTTGTAACTAATGAGTCTTAATTAGGTGCCTAAATGTTATGTTAGAAACCTGTCATTAAGTAACCATTGCTTTGACAGTTTCTGTGTGCCCGTGTGCTCGCGCACACTCACATCACGGGGCCTGCAGGTACCAGCACTTTCTGCTGATGCCAGATTCACTTCTCTTCCCTGCAGCCAGGCGTAAATTGAAGACTTACAAAAAACCCTGGTTCCTGGTTTTGAACAAGACTGCAGTAGGTGACATCCATCAACAGGTGATTACTAAGCAATGTGTTTAAAATGAGACAAATTCTAAAGGTTAAAGGGAAGACAAAAGGGGGATCTAATGCATTTTCATAGCAAAAATAAAACCCGTTTAATCCCTCAATATTTCTCTGCATTATGTTATTTTTCTTTGCCCTGATGATAAGCAAAGCCTTCATCTAGTACTGCTTGGGATAAAAAGTTTTCAGTTTGCACTCTTAGCCCCAAATATCCATTTATAAATAACTGAAAGATATAGATTTGTCACATCAAAAGGAAAAGGAAAGAAAAGGAAAAGAACCCCCAGGACCAATCCAAAAACCACGATGCAGATAAAGTATCTTAAGGAAATGCTGAGCAGCTGCAATTAACATTGACTTGAAGCTGGATAAAGCCAGCAACAGACCAGAAAGTATATTGTACTTCTTTCTGAGGTGTAGAGTCTTTGTAAACAAGACATTTACTATTATTGGGCTTCAAGTTTTGCAGAAGCTGGACACCTGCTGGCATTTGGCCTGTGGTTTGTTTGTTTGTTTGTTTATTTGTTTGTTTGTTTGTTTATTTATTTATTTATTAAAAAGAATCATTAAAGCAGATCCTGTCCCAAACTCTCTGTGAGAATGGACTGCCAATGAATCACAAACATTGTGAGAAAGCAGCCTCTGCTTTGCATGTCCAGGGCATGGCAGGCATTGGAATGCCCACTGAGCTGTACTGGGTGAAGGTCTGGTCACAACCAGCTTTAATTTCTATACAAAGCTGCTCAAGGTAGGTTTGAATAAATTGATTTTCAAGGTATTTAGTTTGAACCAGGCTTTAAAGTTTGGTTTCTTGCTTATAAAATGGAAATATTGGGAAAATTAGTAGTCCCAGTCTGTGTCTTTCTGGACTTAGATGGGGAGAGGTGTTGCTGAGAGGGCAAAGAAACAGAGTGGATCAGTTTATGGACATAAACCTGTTGAAATTCAGTCTGGACGTCTGCATAGCTGCATATGCTTTTGCAGCCCTTCTCCAGTGTTCCTCCAGTCTTTGTTGACTGATCCTTAGCTGCCAGAGCGGGTTGTCTTCTCAGGGAGAGTGCTCCCCACGTTGTGACTCCGTGTGAAACGAAGAGGACTGGCTGAGCACACTGCCCACGTTGCCTGCGCACCCTCGGGCGAGCCCGCGCTCTCCTGCACCGCGGCAGAAGGATGGAGAACCTCCGTGTGCGTGTGAGCACGCGTTCCAGCGCAGCATCCTTCACCTGCTGTCTGCTAAGGTAGAGGGGAATGGTGACTGAGCAATGCCCATGACCCACAGCTTCTCTCCTTGGGAGTTTTTGGAGGGATTTTTTTTCTTGGTAACTGTTTAGATCTTTCTTGCAAATGCAATAAACTCCTACGTCCTTAAAAAATACGAGATGCGGAAAGAAGGACCAAAGCTTGTTAGCTTACACTGAGGACTGGCTAAAAAAAAACTGATAGGAATTTCACAAGCAAATTAACTCTGACACTTGTGTAAATTTAGAAAAGCTCCTGCCATATTCAAGCAATTTTTAAAAGCACGGTATTTTAGTAAGCTCAATTTAACTGCCATGTTCTTTTTCTGAATTTGCTTCCCATCACTAGCAATTATCCAGATTTTTGTGCCTGAACCAGTGCTTTCTCGTTGATCTGCTCCTCTTGCCCAATTTTGCCTTTACTGTATCTTAATCCATCATATCTTCAGCTCTGGATAACAGATTTTCTGTGGAAATCAGTGGAAAAATGACATACGATGAATTAAGCAGAAGCAGCAGGTTCGTTATTAGGGGGAGCCAACAGCTAGAAAAGGCTCTATAATAAAGCACATGGCATTCATTTGTAGAGACTACTAAAATACAGCTTTTGCATGAAATCCTGCCGAGCTATGAGTAAATTGCCCTAGTAGAGGCTAGTGATTGTCGATGGTTTAATTTTGCTTATTACTATTTTTATGTTAATGCCGAAGAAGCGTATACTTTTCATGTGTGTCTGTAAGAGCTAAAGGAGTCAGCTTTTCTTCCTGGGACTCAGTCAAAAGGAATACCATGCCTTAGACAATTATAAAAAAGATTTTGGCCCAAAGCATGAAAACTTCCAAGTGTTTAGGTCTTGATGAATGCCCTTTTTGATCTGTGTGAAAGTGGGCCGTGGGGCCACGCTGCATCAAGAGTCTACAGAGGGTTCCTGATCTGAACAGTGCAGCGTGGGAACTGTGCTCAATTTGAAATCTTGTCCAAAACCCCTATTTTAAGAAAAGAAACCGTTGTCATTAATAAAAAGCTTCCCTTGACTTCAATGGGTTTGGATCAAGCGATAATGACTTCTCTAGAGTTCAATGTTTGTGTGTTGATAGAGCTCCCAGTGACTTTGCTGGTCTGTGCTGGTGGCTGGTGTTCCGCGCTGACGTTGGGTTTTCAGAGTACTATGGAAAGTTCTGTGTTAGCAAAATGTCCAGTTCTCAAGTTGGGATTGAGCAACATTATTTTAAAAGAACTGCAGATTTAAAATAAATGGAAATACATTGGCTGATGGTACCTGGGTGGATGAACACGTCGGGTTTTAGCATTTTGTGACATTTTTTTCTCATCACAAATGGCTTTTTTATGCAACCCAAGATGAGTATTTACTCAAATCTTCTTCTAAGGATCTTCTATTGCTTTGAGATAAGTCGTTTCATTCAGATTTGATGCCACAAGTTTCAGAATTTCCATTATGAGTAAGCTGTTGGATTCTACTATGATTCCACAGATTTTATACGTAACCATTTATCTTATTAACAGCAGATTTCAGTAACAACCAAACCAAGGAATTCTTTTACAATTTGGTGCTTGTTGTAGGAATTCAAAATTAGATTCAAATATTTGAATGGCTCCACTATTAAATACCACAACAAGGTAAACACCATTTAGCTTGTGAGCAGATCACAGGTAAGAGCAAGTACATCTTGGCTTCCTCTGTAGAACGAATTTTACAACCCTGGGCAAGCACCCTATGCCCCAGTCCAGCACAGAACTTAAGCTTCTCTCTCTCCTTGCAGAGGAGGAGGTGACATGGTTCAGAGCAGCATGGGCAACTGATGGTTTACAGCTCAGTTATGTTGGGTACCACTTGCAAAGATACTGCTTCCTGAACCGTATTATCCCCATCGTTGGGTGCTACTCAAGTGATGCAGCCACAATACTCTCAGATTTTCATATCTAATTGGTATAAGAGAGTTTGGAAGAGTGTCAGGATACCCTGTGTCATTCTCAAAGCTTTCTCTGAGAAGAAAGCCTGTGGATCCATGTTATGGACCTGATGGAATTGTTCAAGACTAGGTTGGACAGGGCTTTGAGCAACCTGGTCTGGTGGGAGGTGACCCTGCCCAGGGCAGGAGGTGGGGCTGGGTGGTCTTTAGGTCTCTTATCCACTACCACCCCAAAGGTCTTCCTGCTTATTCACCCTATCTTTTCCTAGATTAGTTTATTTTCTAGATTATTTTGCTCCCAATTCTTTAATCAGAAGACTGACAATCAAGGCTAAGTCTCTGAAGTCTTGTTATGTTCTCTGGGGTGCAAAAACTGCAGTACAAAACTGGAAGTTTTGAGGGAGTTTTTCTCTGAAGATATATTAAATTTCATGTACAGACAGGAAATCTTCACTAACCAGCTTCTGCAAGAGGAGGATTTAATCCCTAGATTTAAAATTTTTGTGTCTTCTACTGGAGGGTTTTACTAGACTGCTTAAATCTTCACCAGAATATCAAGCCGAAAAATGAACAAATTTGAAATAAAACTTTTCAGCCACGTGTGAGAGAGAGAACCTGAAAAACGTGGGTTTGCTGTTTCCTATTTCACTGCTAGTGATGGCCTTTTTGGGCTTATCTTTGAATTGCTCATAATCCGATTTTATAACTGCTGCTTTTTAAGAAAATGGGACTTTCCTCTCTTGGATTTCCTTGAAGAATTTTCTCCTCGCCGCCAGGCTGAGGTAAGTTACCTTGTACTCAGTTCAGCTGAAATGTTACTGAGTGCGGTGAAATTAATCTCTGTCTCCGTTTTATACAACACTTGGATGATTAGTAAGTTTAGTAAACATTTTGGAAAGGGGCAAAATGTCTTAGAAGAGGTATATTTTGCATGAAAAGGGAGAGTGGAATAAGTATTTTTGCGTGTCTTTGGTACCTGAGAATGAAATGTGACACACTAGCATGATTTCAGTAACGTGAGGTAGATGCAATATGGCTTGGAATGTTGCAATGCTGTCATACTCCAAAGTGGAATCCTAGGAACAGGTTGCAGAGTCATAAAAGTCCCATGGTCTCTCTTGGTCAGAGGAGAAAATGCAGTCCAAGTGGGAATGATTCAAGAGTTCTGGATCGTGTACTGGAGCATTGGCTGGTGCCAAATGGAGAGGAGCTTTGATGGTGTCTTTTAGAAATTAAATTATATATTTTTTGGGAAAAGAATGGACTAGATTTGGGGAAAACAAACTTCACTTCCCTGAGTTAGGTGAAGTAAACCCCAAGCCCAAGGCAGTTTCTGAGTTTAGTTTCACATCCAATGGTGTTGAGTACTTTTCACCTCTTGCCTGTCTGGTGTCTTTACTGCAGAGATGAACGTTTTCATGAAGTGTTTGTGAACCTACAGCTGGTGTCGTGTGTTTTGACTTTAGTAAGGCTTTTGAGACAACTTCATGGGTTACCATCACAAATGGTTAAATGATAGCAGTATAGAGAATACTCTGGGAGGGATGCAAACTTTTTGGAAACCCAGATTTAGAGAGTAGCTGTTATTAATTCCCCATCAGAGTGGGAGCGCGTACTGAGTGGGCCGCCTGAAGTTGATTTATTCTTCGCAATTTTGTTTGAAAATAAGAGATTTGAAAAAAAAATCAAGGTATGCAAGTATGTTGGAGGGCAAGCTCAGAATTCAAAACTGCCTTGATAAACTCGTGATTTACTGGGACTGAATGTGAATAGCGATGTCTTGCTGCTGTGAAAATACAAACATTGTACAGTACAAATGTGTCAGTAGAATTACAGTCAGCCAGATGTGTGACACCATCTTTCCTGCCTTTTGAAAGGCAAAGACTTTAACTGGACCATCACGACCAGTTTTGGATACCAAGCCTCAGTAGAGGTGTCGAGTCCAAAGAGCACCAGTGGAAGTGATGAGCATTCTAGAAATTTGAAGTTCTTAAAAGGAGAAAATGCTTGAGGGCAAATGGTAACTTGGAACATCCAAAAGGTGGCTGCAAGGAAGAGAATAAAATTTTCCCCTATCTATAACAGACATGATGCACTTGGGCTTGAGTTGCTGCAGAGAAGGTTCATGATCCCTAAATAGGGTGGGTTTTGATATCACAAAGAGTGTTTGGATGAACTGGGAATCTCTGCTATTAGAGGAATTTGATGGGAGGCTGGACATGGGTCTGTCAGGAATGGTGTGATCCTACTCTTAAGACTGACATTAGATTAAGCAATCTCTTGTCACATGATTCTGTGATTTTGAGACCAGTATAATAACTGGAAACCTTTTAATGCTACATTAATACTTACAGCCATGCAATGTCAGCATTTTGGTCAGGGTTGTGTTTGGTGTAATTCATTGTGGAAGAGTTACTGCTGAGGAGTATGACCATGCCTACAGCACAGCTGGCACAGCACCGCTGGCTTTACCCCGTTTCACATGATGCAAAAAATAACTCTTCACACCCATCTGTGTCTTCCCCCATCGGCAAGTGCTGAAGGAGAGGAGAGAAATTACATTAAACACCCCAGCCTGGTTAGCACCAGAGAAACCAGACAGGGAAGAGCTTGTCTGCTGAGTTTTTACCCCAGTGTTTGAGAGACAATTGCCTATAGTCCCTTAGAAATGCTTCTCGTGGGTGGGAGTTCTTTATTACAGGGAAATAGGGGCATTAAGGAATTTATTTTATGGTTTTATCTCAGTAATAATGAGCTTAATCTTCTGCTCTGGCAGAAGGGGTTGGACTAGATCTCCAGAATAGATGATCTCCAGAGGTCTCTTCCAACCCCATAGCATTCTATAATTCCCTGATTCTGTCCTGATACAGGCACAGTTCCCAAGAAAGGGAGTTTTACTGAGTCGGTCCTGAAAGCCTTCAGAAAACACAGACTGTTTAAGCACCCATTAAGTATAGTTGGTCTATTTAATCTTTAGTTTGGAAAACAGGCCAGCTAGAATTTGATTGAAATCTTCCTCTTCAGCCATTCGCTCCTAATGCTTCATGAATGGTCCAGTAACAACTTGTCAGGAATTTACCATCACCACTGCTTAAAGCGTGCCTCAAGTGTCAGTAACCAAACAGTTTAAACTGGCCTGGGAAACTTTTTACTTACTCAGATTCCAGTTCAGTGAGGTGAATGCACCTCAGACAGCATTAAACATCTAATCTGTGCTCGCAGCAGGGCAGTCAGCTGAGTAAGCTAATTGTTATTGTAGGCATTCCATGGCACCCAGCACCACAGATTGTTAAGGCCCTAATGAGCATGAGTGATAGCGAAACGTTAATGCCATTTCATAAGAAGGGAGGCTGAGGCCAAGTGAGACTAAATGACCCTCCCAAGTCCTGCGGAGTGAAGAACCCAAACCTGCTCTTTAACCCAAAGCAGAGTCTGGTGGCACTGCCTTGCATTTAAAGGCTTAGGAGCATCTTGTGTGTCCAAAATTGCCTGTGGTCATTGGATTCCTGAATGCATTTTGGATGCCACTGGCAGCTTCTTCTTTTGGCAGCAGAGGACACATATGGGAGGAAGCACAGCTTAGCTGCTTCATCAGGAGAATAACTTTGCCACAAGACAACTCACGGTCTGAGTTTCCCTCCCTATGGGATGGATTGGTGTTGCAGGGAGTGGGAAAAACCTTGTCAGCCCTTGACACGACACCTGTGCTGGCAGCCTGAACTGTGCTGCGTTTCATCCCGCTTTTGGCAGCAGATTGCAAGTTCCAGGGGCCATCTGTGATACACTCTATATTCCAGTTGGGTTTTTGTGCATGCACATCTCTGACCTCTCGCGTTTGCCATAGTCATGTTGGCCTGATTGTAATACTTCTTCTTTTAGTTCTACTTAAATATTGATATAAACAGGGAATTGGAAATGGTAAGAGCTGCAGTTTAGAATGTGTGTGTTTAAAATGTGTAGGGAGTTGGAGTATTAAGTCTCCATTTTCATATAGAAAGTCTATATGGCATGTCAGGTGCATGCAATTTACGGTTTGATCTGTTAACTGTATACCATAGATCTCAATTCAGTTATACTTTCAGCGTGCAGGAGACTCAACAAATACATGGGGGTTCTACTTGTCCAGTCGGGACAGCATTTGGGGCACCAGTATCAAGAAGATCCTTACCTGACTGTTGCCCTCTCTTTCTCCAAGGTGCCAGCTGGAACGAGCAGCTTGTAGTGCTCGGGTAGACTCGGTTGGTACTTTCTGTGCCTCAAAGCTGGTGCTCGCATCACTGACCTGTTCCTCCTGGAGAAGGAAGGGGAATGCAGTCACTGTGACTGCTGAGAGCACCCCTGTGTTTCTGGGTGAGCTCACCCTCCTTTCCTCCAAAGGAAATACTCCTCATTGAAGAGATGAGGCTCCTCGTAGGGACGTCCCTTTTGGCTCACCCAAGAGGCACATCCTTGAGCACCAAAGTCAGTGGCTGGGGCAAATGCAGCACTGGCTGCTGGTTCTGGTGCTGACCAAAAATTGCTCCTGATCCCCGAAACAGAGAGGAAAGGGCTTTGTTTAATACATGAATTGATTTCTAGATGGGACAAACAGTGAACTGGGGTTGTCTCCACGCTGACAGATAGAAACGGGCAAATAACACATAGATTTTTGGTCTATGAACCCTTGTCTACTCTGCTTTCTGAGATGAGTCCAGCCAATGAGGTATGAACGTTCAACAAAATAGGGAACTCTAATAAAATAATACAAGATTTTGTTTCTGTGAAAATGTTGAGCTTATTGTTTTCAGGACAGTACAGGAAATAACTCCAAGGATTACGCGCATCGGACTTACGTACTTTGAATGTGAAAGCTTTTGAGAAACTGCTCTAGAAGTTCTTTGACAGCATATAATGCATTCATAGACAGTTCTGAAGTGGAAAGAAATCCTAAATGCATGGAATAGATTATTCATTAGCTATTACTCACCTACTTCTATTAGGTGACTGCTGGCCATGCCCATTAAAGCTCTGGATCTCCCAGGCAGGCCTGGCAAGCTGCTTCCCCAAAGTGGTAAATGAAGTTAATTGCATTGCCTGCTCTCTGGTTTGTTTTCCAGAGTGCATAAATACCTTTGGTTTTAAAGGCAATATTGAAGCAAAGTTTTGTGCTGCTGCTAAATACCATTGTGGCACCAGAGAAATACTTCACACTTTAGCACTTTAGCCCTGACCAGCTGTGGAGAGGAGGTTTCCCTTTTCTTTATTTTTTTTCTCTTTTTTTCAGTTGATTATGCTGTAGAGCACAGACCTGCTGAGTGATAACTCTTGAAATCAGTGCATGTGCGTGGCTGGGTTTAATGTATTTGCCTCCATATGCACAACTCTGATGGGATTCCAGTTTTCTGGTTTTTTTTTTTTTGTCCAAATAAGCACTCGGCATCTGCGCAGATATCCACAGTGGAGTTGGGCTGTGCATCTCCTGAGCTTTCTCGTAGTGCAACTTCTAGAAGCCTGAGGGTTTGTGGAGGGGGAGTTACAGGGCTGGGGTTTGGACTGAAGCTAGGGTGGTTCAGACCAGCAAACTGGCACCATCCAACAGCCATGCAGTTGAGGCACAGTGACTAAATGAGGTGGAGAGAAGCCCACACCAAGCCCACACCTATAGATGCACTTGTCTTGGAGTAGCTTCGCTCTGTCTATTTTTCACTTGAGAGACCCCTATTTGCTTGAGAGACCACTATTAGCAAGCTTGTGCAGTAACTCAGCCCGAGACTCAAAGAGCAGGTCTCAGCAAGTGGCTCTCAGCTCCCAGCAGCTCCCAGAAGTTCACCAGGTGGGTACCTCCACGTTACTATTCAGGCTTTTGTCACAGTGGTACATCTCTAGGAAGCTTAACAGGTAGGTCCAAACCTTGGGATATTTTTTTTTGTGATTCTTAAGCTGTACTGCTGCTCTTCATGGGACCATAGAGCTGTGTCTTCTCATTCTGCTTCAAGACCTGGTAGATCTTTGTAGGTTCAGAAATATTGGCTTGCAGGAGCCCGATGTCTTCATAGCCCACCTGCCTCGGGAAGCAGACCATTGGTTTTCATGGCTACTTGTTGTCTCAGTGATGAGATCTCCACAGACGTTTTCAGGTGATCTTTTTTTACCATCTGCTTTGCCACCTAGCTGGGCTATTCGCTGGGCACATAGGTTTGGAGGATGGGTTTAACTGGATTAAAAAGTTGCTCAGTAACAGGTAAATGTACGTATTGAGGGCTCTAAAGAGTGGAAAAATTTCTCCTGAAGAGTCTGGGGAGCGCAGGGTGATATTACTCTGATAGTTTTCTGTGTCAGAAAGGTCTCTTTATCCACCAGGGATGGACAGGAGAGAAGAACAGAGGCCAAGAACATAATGGTAGCCAGAAAAACTGCTCTGCAAGCCATATCAAAGTGGGCATCAGGAACCCATCAGCAAACCGTGGCTTTTTCTCTGAGGTTGTAAGCTGCAGTGGTCAAAAGTGATTTTTGTTATTCATTACACCCGTGTTTAGATTTAATGTGGTGGCTTTTTGAAAGGATATTTTATTGTATTTTATGAGACAGATGTAATTGTAAGCAAACTGGTTTCCATGTGTCAAAAGTGTCAGTAAAAATCCCTGACAAGAAGGTAAGTGCTTGTGTCGTTACGAGAGTTTGTGGGTTTGTTTTTCTTTTCTTCTTCCTTTGGAATGCATAATGGTGAGGGGAAAAAGGCCACAATTGGAGCTGTAAGATGAAGGTGTGTGTTCACTCTGTGTTTTGGATCCCTCTGTTCCTTTCTTCTACACGTGACTTTTGCAGAGGCTTGAGCACCGGAGGTGTGATTTTATGTTTTCTTTGGCTCCTCTGGCATGGTCAGTGAGCCCACTGGCTTTTGTGAGGTTGTTTATTAAGAAAAAAAGAAGTGGTGGGGAAGATTTTTGCAGGGCAGCATCGGTGTGGTCTGAGTAGAGTAGCATAGAGGCCTCAAAAATAAGTATGTGATTCATCTTGGTGGGAAACATTGCAGTTTGGGATGACATTCAGAGAAAGAAAAAAGGATGTGGTGCTGTGACACCACCACGTGAAGTTTCTCTGTTCATTGGTGGAGCCTGATCCACCTTGAAAGCAAATTGTCTCGTACTACTGCATTTCTCCTCTTCCTGAATGTGATTCTCTTCCCTGAGCGCTTTGGGTAACCCGAGTGAGTAGCACAGCAAAGTTGAGACTGGCCTAAAAGAGCTCCCTACCACAAGATGCTGGGAGTCCTTAAGTCCCACTGCTTGATTCCGTGACTTCACAGCACCATAAAGACGTGCTTCCTCATTAGGATTAAAAGCAAAAAAATAATAATAAAAATCATGGTTCATTTCTGGTTAATGGGATTTTGTTTGGTCCCTGGTACCATCCACTCAGAGCTGCCGTTGGGGCAGCAGAAAGGTCTGTCACGGCTGTACCTTGGTTAAAACTCCTGGCATCGATAACGGCACAAGCCTGTGGGATTTATTACCCTCTGTGTGGATCCTGTTTGTTTTTTCCTATGGAAATCCAAGTTTATACAAGGGCCATCAGATGGAACCTGCACGCCTGTAGTATTATTATAGTGGCTGGGAGTGCAGCGCCAAATGATGTATAACATTTTTTTCAAAGTAAACCATAAGCCAAGTTAAATGAACTTTAAAAGTGAACATGATTCATAACAGATACCATTTTAAAACTGACCAGACACAGCAAATGTAAATTCTGTCCTTTTAACTGTAAAATGTTTAAGCTTATTTGCAAAGGAGTTTGAAAAATTAAAACCATACCTTCTCTGTGTTTCTGCAGCCATGAGGAATCACCAGAGTGTGCATTTGAAGGGATGGCGATACAAACTGCGCAGACAGACTCCATGTCTACTTGAATTATCTTGCTTGTTGAGGGGAAGTCTTAAACTGATGATCACATATAATCTGTAATGTATTAAAAGCATATTCTTTATTGGCGTCCCCATATTACATTTCAAATACATTTCCATGGAATGTTTCAAAATGTCATTTAAAATTATTACTTTTTTCATTGAAATGGCATGTGTCCCCTCAACACTCATCTAGAGCTTTATTATTATGATTCTTTGGACAGTTTAAAGACATGAGATCACTTTTTGTGGGGTTTGTGTGCCTCGCACCACCTCTGTTGCTGCCTCACTGCTGATGCCAGCGTCGCCTTCCCCCAGCGGCTCTCGCTCCAGCTCTTGGCCTGCGTAGGTTTTGTTTCAGTTGATCAGAGGCTAACTGGTTAACTTAAATATTTAGGCAATGTATAATAACTGTATCTCAAACAAACACTTATTGTAACCATCACTTGCAGTGTTTACCATCGTTAAGAACTAGAGTTCCGGCTTCCATTCCAGCCCCTCTGCTTTTCAATAGGGGGGGGGGGGTTGTTGTGGGTTTGTTTTCTTTTTCAGACACCCAGAGTGATTTCTGTCACCTGGAGGATGGTTTTGCAGCAAGAGGGATTTTGAAGAAATTGCATCTCGAGAAGCCAGAAGTTAGCCATGGATTAAGCACTTGTGAGCGCAACTAAGTGAGAACCTTAAATATCTTACAGAATTATCCTGAGTGTTCACAGCCTGGCAGCAAAACCGAGCTCTTTAAATACACCAGTAACACTCTGAGAACCATGAATTCTCAGCACTAAGGTAGGTCACAAGCAGGAGCTGGACCAGTGCTTCTGGAAGTCACTGGAGTTGCAAGGTGTCATTAAAGCACTTGAAATGTGAAGGCTGCTGTGCTGAAACAGGAGACACTCTAAGAGACCATCCCCTCAACTGATTTACCTCAGCTTCTGTTGTTGAGCTAACTTCAGCCTGCTGGTGGTGACTTCACTGTACCCTGTCTAGTAAAGCCACCCCGATTTGGGACAGGCTGCAACTCACTTGACAGAGGAGAGACACCTAAAAGAGGGTGCTCCAAGGCCATGGCACAGTTACCTGCCCTTATTTTCCTCCACTCCTTCTTCACTGAGGACAGTGGAATTTAGTGGAAATATCTTTCCTTGACAAAAGAGAAGAAGCTGCAAACACATTTGAACAGAATTCTAATCCTTTGATAGGCTTAAAGCAACACTCTTTTTGGAGAGATTGCTTTCTCTGAGTTTGCCTGAAGGTGGTCATGGTACATTCACTTAGGGCCAACTCTCACAATTTTTCTTAAGCATTTATGATTCAAGAAGTAGCTTGTGGAGGTGTGTGGCTTCAAACATTGCATTTTGTTTACAGTCATCGAGGTTACCTTTGTCTTTTGTGTTTGTTTATCTATGAAAGAGCGAGGTAATTCCAAAGTTGGTGGTCGCGGCTCCTCTCCCCGTGGAGCAACATCTGCTCAAGGTGAGAAAGCTGGAAACGCTTCCAGCTCGCTGGGGTTTCTGCACAAGGAGAGCAGTCAATACCTCTCGGGCTCCTGAGACCTACTTTTCACTAGGTTAGCTTGCATTGCTTGTATTTCAGCGTGCCACCTCAGGTGGGATTTTTTTTTTCCCAGGAAACCTTTGTTGCAGATCATCTGACTGTTTCAGGAGCACTTGAACGAGAAGAAAAACATGACAGTCAATTAAAAACTCTTTTTTTTTTGCTGTGGTATCATTAATCAAATGCACAAGCAGTCCCAGCACTGACACCTGGCAGGGTTAATGTTTAAGACCTGTGGCAATTATAGCTCCCCTGAAAATCGCTTGGCCAGCAAGTCACATAAAAGCCTGTGATTATGAAGGAAATGGGAATTAGCAGAAAAAAAAAAAAAAAGAAAAAAAAATTGGGGAAAGCAGTTGAAATACGCTGGTAGCGAGGAAGGCAGAGAAAAATCTGACTGATTGGAGCTCCCCTGGGGAGAAGGAACAGGGTCCAGGGGTCACTCCTTCCCCGAATTAGCCGTGTCTGTCACACGAAACCAAAATAAAGCAGGAACAGAAGTAAAAGATTTTCTGCAGAGAAATTGGACTCGGTTCTCTTGCACCTACGTCTCAGGGAGGCCAAGTGCAATTAGAGGGCTGGTTTTTTCACTGATCCTAACTTGGCCGTAATTCTTTTCTCTCAAATACCCGTGTCTTGGTGAAGAATGGGATGCTCAGAGGTTTTGACACGCTGCTATTTTTAGTGATGGGCGACGCCAAGGTTGCACACAGCCCTTGTTTCCCTGAGCTCCTTGTCCCTCGTCCCCTTGTCTCTGGCTTGTGTCTGCCCGCTCCCCGGAGCTGCTCCCCTGGAGTAAACAGCGCTTTACTGAAAGCGAAGCCCCTTGTGGGCAGAGCAGAGTGCGGCCCGTCTGCTTTCCCTCGCTGAGGAACATCAGCTGGGAGCTTTTTGTGCCAGATGTGATTGTACCTGCAGAAAAAAACCCCACCCTGGTAGGTAAGTCCTGGTTTAAACAAAGAGCGAGCGACGGTTCGGAGCCGAATGGCTGGAAGCTGCAGCAGGGTAGGGTTAGGCTGGACATGAGGAAAAAGTTTGTCACAGAGAGAGTGGTCAGTCAGTGGAATCAGCTGCCCAGGGAGGGGGTCGAGTCCCCATCCCTGACTGTGTTTCAGAGTGGATGAGATGTGGTGTTGAGGGATCTGGTGTAGGGGAGAACTTGTAGAGTAGGGCTGATGGTTGGACTTGATGGTTGGGTCTCTTCCAAC
Organism: Jacana jacana; assembly: GCA_013400555.1. Classification (NCBI taxonomy): domain Eukaryota; kingdom Metazoa; phylum Chordata; class Aves; order Charadriiformes; family Jacanidae; genus Jacana; species Jacana jacana. Next base: position 144,680 of record VZTM01016952.1, read on the forward strand.
CTCAATGATTCTATGATCTATGATTGTTAAATATCGGTTGCTACAAAAGCACTAACTCAGAGCTGCTGAAAAATCTCCTCGTACCATCCATGGTGCCGTAACCGTAGCTCTATAAGCTTACTTTAGTGTGGGGGAAACCCCGGGAGATAGGCAGCCACCTTTCTTCCCGCTTGGCCAAAGGTGTGTTTCACCTGGCAGTACTTCTCCGCTGCAGCAGCTTCGTTCTGGACCCACAAAAGGTAGTTTGTCGCCCACCCGGTGACAAAACGCCTCGGCTTATCTCCCGGGGCTGCAAAGTACAACCAGCCTCTGAATTAATGTGAAACTCCTCAGAGCTGTGACAGACTCCCGAGAGCAAGTAATGAGTTTCCAATCGTGCCACCGGGTCTGTAGGGATGGAGAAAGCAGTTGCTGGAAAGGCCGAGCTGCGGTGAACGAAGCGCTGGGAAGCTCAGCGGCGGTGGCAAATTACCATGAAAATGCTGGAGTTTGGGTCCAAACCACTGTCAGGCAGCCCCAGCGCTGCAGCTTCAGGGCTTTCAGTAACACAAACATTGGTAGAGCAGAAACTACTGAAAAACCCTCAAAAGACAAACACAGGTATTTGAATAGGCAACAAAGTAAAGGATTTGAAGTTGTGTTGAGGTCTTTCCTTTTAGCTCTCCCATTGCCGTCTTTCATCTCCTCTCTGTATCCCATGAATGCCAAGTGCCTTAAAGTCTGAGTTGAGTTTTGCTGTAAAAATACCACTATGGAAAGCTAGGGTCATTGCCATTTATTTCTACTGAAAAATTCTTTGTTTTACAGAAAAACAAAACAAATTTTAGGTGAACCTGTACAGTAAGCTAATACTTACAACTTTTATTAAAAAGTTAATGATTGATCTCTTGTTGAGACATCTGCAAATCAATCTTTGCCGAGTACAGCAGTGTAATAATAATCATACTTGTTCACCTTCTATAAATATATGTGTTTATAACTTTACAGCATAGGAGTCTGCCTAAGCATAACTGGTAAGTATTGTTTGTTAATTCTTATCTAGTGTCAAATCACCCACAGTGTTACTTTGCTTATTTTACTTCCTATTATCACGTCTACCAACTCAGCCACAATTTTGGCTAGTCTGAAATCTTTTCTCATCACTGAGAATTGATTTTTTTAGTTGCAGGTTTTGTTCATCCCTGTGTTGGTTGCAGTTAAATGTTCTGAGTGTGTGGTTGCTGCCAAGGAGAACCACTGACCAGACTTTAGAACAGTGGCAATCTTTTTAATGAGCAGGCATCTCTTTTCTATTAGTATTTTCCAGTCTAGAACTGTACTTCAAACTTGGATACGCTTGAAAAATGCATGATTATGGAAGAAATGGTTTGTTTCGACTACATATAATACACAATAAAAAAGAGGATGGAAAGAAAAGACAGTTATGTCATCTCAGTGAAAAGGCATTCAAGATTTTCTGTTTCCCAAGTGAAAATCATGACTCCTATTATTTGTAATAACTAAAATAGAGCCTACTTTGTTCCACTGTAGCTAGTTTCTGTAAAGCTCAGAATCACTGAGATGACAGGCCAGGGAGCATCACTGTAAGACAGAATCACAAGCTCAAGGAATAATTACTGAGGTTGGCAGGGCCCTTTCAGATCACAGAGTCCGGTCGTCAGCCCAACACTGACAGAACATGTCACTAAACCGTATCTCTAAGCCCTATATCTACCCACCTTTTAAATACCACCAGGGTTAGTGACTCAGCTGCTCCCCTGGGGTAGAGACTCCATATGGAGAAGAGGACATGACCGTGGTGGGCAGTCCTGTGTTCATGGTCAGTGTCTTTATGGCATTACTCTATGGCACCACTTTGGCAAAACTGGCGGTTCGTGCTCAGCACTGAGTTTGCAGAGGTCAGTGGATTGATGGCTTGGTCTAAATAAGCATGTTCCTTACAACTATATACAGTCACTTTTTAAATGGGCAAGGAGAAAAGTGGTATAATTTCAAGTACTGGAATGGTGGAGGCAGCAAGGAGGAGCTTCTCTGTGGTTTTAAACATAGGCCTGTGGAATAAATACTACTTTTGGAACAAAAGTGAGTAAAGGGAGGGGGAAATGAGGAAGATGGTCTGTATATATGTGGTAGAGATTGTGAGGTCCTGAGTGAGGAAGGACCAGTTAACATCCTTCAGAAGGAGAGAGGTGTGGAAGTGGAGAAGGAATGGAGCCTTCTTCAGTTGGGGCAATCAAGGGAAGAAAAGGTAACTGAGAAACGTGTCTGGGAAGTGGTGGTGATGTAAGGGGATTTTCTGTCTTTTCAAAATGGTTAATAGATTTAAAAGAGTGCCCTGGTAATGTAATTGGTACTAAAATCCTTGTGTTGTAACTGCAGAAATACATGGCTGTTTATATACTGTGAAAATATATTGTATTCTTCATTATGAAAAATATGAATCAATGTAGAAAGACATTTAAATTAACCCAAACTGGCTATTTTCTTGTATATTTAAAACATCTGGTACATGAGCAATGCCATATTCTACATCTTGTGTATCTTAAACTGCAGACTGTTTTTCACATTTCCACTGAGTATCTTTCCAGTAAGCACAACCCGTGCTGGAGAGGGGGTTGTTTGGGTATTTTTTGCCCTATTTATACTTTGCTAAAATAACATATGAAGACTTAGTAGGTAAAATATTGACAAAACATAGAAAAAGTAAAGTATTTTGATTGAGATCTTTCTTTTTCTTAGTCTTTCATGTTCCAGGACCAGTGTGTCAGCTGATTTCAGGTGCCGCTTTATTAGTCAAAAATATATATATAGCAAACTGATAACGACGCTGAAATAAAAATAACAAATCCTTCATATTAGCCAATGTGAGGCCGCCCTGACTCAGTGCTTAAGTGTTACTCCCCTTCTTTTGTTTCCATGATATTTCTGCTGGAATCTTGTTTGCCCTTTCGAAGGCATTGTTGAGCTTTGTGTTGATATCTCTTCCAGATGTTTCCAGGTTCTGTTAATTTGTTTTCCCTCCGATACCCACTCGCAGAGCTGCTTCACTTGCACTTACTGCAACAGTATCTGCTAGCTCCATTCCCTTCTGGAGCTAACGCTTTTCTTCCATCAGGCTAGGTTTTCCCACTGCTTCTGCTGTTTATTTCTGCATTGCCATAGTAGTGTCCAGGTTCATGCGCCTGCAAGACTTGACAGGTTGAGGTGTGGAACTGGTGCTGTACAAACAGTATTTTGATTGTGGAAAACTAAATCAAAGTTAGGTCTTGGATTTGGAAATGGGATAACCTAGGATTTGCTTGTGGCAATCATGTTGAACCTCGTCCATTATGCAACGAGTGATTTAAATATTATTGCAAAGTCTGTGCAGAGTCAGTGGGATTTAACCGTGCAGATACACACTTAGGCACTTTCCTGCCCTGTGCCCGTGGTATTCTATGCTCTTTTGTGAAATATCTGACCCTTTTCTGATGCATTATAAAAAGGAAAATAAGAGAGTTACAATACCTGTCCAGGTCCAAGTGCTTCTATATCCTGTGGCTTTTTAACATCCAAACCTGGAGCTGAATCCCAGTTTTGCATTACTGGGTCACCTTCAGCGCCTGCTAACACATTTTTCTTGCTTTCTGGTTTTCTCTCTAGTTATTTGCAGCTTCTTTGGTATTTTCTTTCAGGCTTCTTTTTGCCCTGAGCTTCGCTTTTCTTCTTTAGTGTGCTTCTGTGTTCAGAGAGCTTTGGTTTTCTAGAAAAGAACAGAAAAGAGCATCAGTTCAGCCCCCTTGTTCTTGACCTCCCTGGTGTCCTGCAGAAAGCGTTTGCAGAGAGGGGGGTCACAGGAGGTACCTGGTCACTGAGTGAGGGGTCTGATCCTGGAAGTGCAGGGCTCACACAGCACTGACAGCTGAGCAGCAGGGCCTTAAATTTGTAGACTTGTGAATGTAGAGGCTTTTCCCAAAGAGATAAACATAAGTTTAATTGAGGATCTCTGTCTGAAATACTCGGAACAGATTTTGTATGTGATAGTAACGGAACTTGCAGCCCTGGGGCTCGGTGCTGGGCTCCTTGCGGTGCTGCCTCTGTTTGCTGAAGCACTGGGGACAGAGCAACTGGAGGAACTGGTTTGAGAGAAAGCCTGGTGAGGAGAGCCAGCAAAAATACAGGACATTTTGCAAGATCAGCAGCTCCCAGCATGGGCTACTGATAAAGCTGTAGTACTGTCTATTGATTATTTATTTGCAAACTTATTTTCTTTTTTCTTTAATAGCAAAACCTACCAAAGCACAGTGTAAACCGAGTCAGAATCGGTCTGGGATTATTCATAATGTATCTGCATATGCTGCAGGCCGTCTGTGACTCTGTAAAATGTACATAGTAGATCAATAGGCAGGCCGCAGGGTTGGAATTATTTAGCCAACGTCAACAGAGGGAATGAAGCCACATCTCCCAGCAGCCGGAGGTATTGCCCTCAGCATTCACAGAGAAAGGGAAAATACACTTGAAAAGTTCTGGTGGCTCGTGTCCACCTCGATGCCCGCACCACCAGCCCAACACCAAACCTGCAGGCATTCTGCAGTAACCCCCAGTACGCCCCAGCACCCCGGCTCCATGGGGTTTTGCCAGGAAGGCCCTAGGGAGTCGGTAACGCCGGTTTAAGAAACTTAGAAATGATGAAACTTCTGCTTTCACCCTCGTTTGTGCCTGGCCCTCTCCCTCAGGTACGAAAGCGCGTCCGTCCGGGTGGTGACGCAGGCAGCCTGTCGGGGAAAGGCAAAGCTGCTAATGTGAAAATTGGTTTTAAAGATAAAATTCTGTTGGAGAAACACATTTAGTAATTAGCCGGAGCAGGCAGCCGCTTTCTTGGCACAACTCCGTGTGGTTTCCGCTTGCTGTGGTCTCTGCTAAAGAAAACTTTGCTGTAATTACAGGTTAAGGCAGTATGCAATGTAAACAACACAAATAAAGCTACCTCTTTCTGTATCGTTTTGAACTCTGCTGGGTCTTGTTATCTGGTAGGCAAACTAATCCTAATTCTATTAAAATTCCTCTTCGGGAAATGAGTAGAGTGAGGCAGTATAAATCTGGATTTTAAGGGGATACTGGCAGAATGGTATTAATACTTGGCTGTGTATACATCTTTAAATGACATTTTGTGTGGTTTTCTAAAGCAGAAATCATTATAAATAAAAAAAAAACACCCAACAAATGGAAAAGAAACCCCTTGCAGAGGCGAGAAGTTTAACTCCTTCTCCAGGGTCACTCCTCTAGGAGTATTTCCAGTAAGAAAATCTTTTGTTTCTTACTTTTTGAGCACTGTGCTTTGTGTCGCTGCTCTGTATGAATACCACCTGGGTGTTAAAAAGGTTTATTTGGAGAAAAAATATTTTTAAAGTGCTGTTCTAGATCTGGTTTGTGTCTTTACATCTCCTCCAGTTATTCTTAGGAATGAGCATTTGCAATTACTGACTTACTCTACGTAGGGGAGAACTTGTAGAGTGGGGCTGATGGTTGGACTCTGTGATCCCAGGGGTCTCTGCCAACCTGAATGATTCTGTGAATCTATGATTCTCACTGGAGAGCTATGGGATTATGGATGGGGCAGGTATGGGTGAATTGGTGCACTGATTTAACCTCCTGGGGGCGCAACGGGGATGTGCACTGGGGGATCCCTCTTGTGTAGCCATGGTTTGCTCAGGAGTGAGTCTGAAAATGCTTTTTTGATATGGCAAATGGGCGAAAACCCGGCCTGCCGTTTGGCACTGTTGTTTTTTATGTCACGCTTCCGAGAGCAGGGTTTGTCATTCTCTGATACTTACCCACTGCTCGGGGTCCTCCCTGGCAGCTCTGCGTTTTGTGTTCAGATGTGCCTCCCTAGTGCCATGGTGAGGCGCAGGCACCCGGTGGAGCAGCTGAAGGTTAGTTGGGAAAGCTTTGCAGGGGTCATTCAGGTTGGATGAAAAATGTTTTAACCAAACATATTCATGTTGTCTATTTTTAAATAAAAGTAATTTGATTAGCCAGGAAAGATTGATACAGATTCCTGCTTTTAGAATTTTAACATGCTGAAATTTGAGTTTTTTTTCCTTAAGTCTCTCCTTTATGCATCCAATTCCTAAATCAAGACAGACACAAAATTAAGTGCTGCAAAATTTTTCAAGTAGAAAAATTGTGCATTAAGGGCAAACCCATGTTTAATTTTGAAGCTAATCTGGCTATTTAACTTTTTCACTGATGTAACAGTATTTTTTTTTACATGTAAATAACTGTAAAGTACCTGTAGAACAACCAAGATATCAAGTACTAATCGGTTTTGGAAACTACTCAAGAGTACATTTCATTTCAGGGACTAAAAAACATTCATAAATGGGATGGACACGGTCACAAATTGCTTTTCAGTTGTGATCAGCTTTCCCTAATGAATTTGGACTTCCTAGAACTTCTCAAATTGAATTTGTATGCATAATGTTTCTATGAACTTTTCAAATCCTCACAAATAATTGCACTTGGCAATGGATCCTTTGAAAAAGGATTGTATTACCTGTTAGAAGAACTTGGCTGGAACGATGCAAACTCCTTGGTGGAGCAAGTAATGGTCCTACAGAAGATTCTGTTTCTTGAGAATCTTGGCCTTTTTGCATTCAAGTGTGTGGTGTAGGTTTTCACTTTGGGTACCTTTCTGCATCTAGCCTTCATGAAATTAATGGTGTATTTTTAATTTAGAGAAGTTTATAAATCACAAAGAAAGTTCTATCGCCACCTTTCAATTACTTTATTAAATACTACTTTTCAGTGAGTTGTACTATACAGAAATACCAAAAATAACTCATAATCTGCCTTGTCTCTGTTTCAAAGATTGGGTGACTCGCCTCGTATTTATCTCACTGCTCCCAAAACAGTGTCGTCGTGTACCGCGACGTGTCAGATTATTCCACTCTTCCTTCACTCCTTTTTGTAACTTATTATGTGAATAAATGTAAAAGCTGTGAAATAACAGAATGGGATAAAGATGCCCTCTGTTACTGTGCCACCTTCTAAGGGAGGGTGGGAGGATGGTGTGGTGGCGGAGGGTTTGAGCAGAACCTCTTTCTTAGTGACCGCCGGTGAGGCTTAAAACTGTCTGCGAGGCATATTCCTCTAATAGATTGCCTTAAAATACACTAGATTAAGTGTTAAATGAGGCGGTATTAAATCCTTCCAGCATATTTGCCGTATTGAAGATTGTACCCTTGTCTGTGGGGATTAACGAATTCGGCAGTTTAAGCTAAAGACGTTTGGTAAATACACCCCATAAATTACGCCTGGGCCTTTGAGAATGCTCCAGACCGCGCTGTGGGACACATGGCCAGGAGGGGATGGCCAGCCTGTGGCTTCTCCATTGCCTGTGGACCTCGGGAATGCTCTCAGGTATGTGTCTGAGGCCAGGGCTCTATCAGCCCATGGCATGTGCTGGCCTGGGGGCCATCCGAACTTCCCCTTCTTCTAATTTTTCAGTCCTTACAGCTTTCTCTTTGCCCTAGGAAAGACAAAATCCGTCTTCCTTAACACGAATCCTGGGCGTGCGTATCTTCACAGCCACCACCTCGATTCTCTGCTGCCAACAGCTCGGTAGGTCTTTTCTCTACTCAGTCACCTCATCAGACATTGTGCCACCCCCAAGTGCATCCAGGAATCGAGACGTCTTTAATATTAAATTTGGGAAAGCCTGCACTAGTAAAGCAGCGTGTTGGGTTTTTCCCCTCTCCTTTCTAATATAACTAAATTCAAATTAATGCTCTCAACTGACTGTATGTTGGCATAAGTTACATCATGGGTAAATCTTGTATTTCACTCAGTGTTGTGATCTGATACACGTTGCCACATGCATGTGCTACACATTATGAATAAAGCTTTAAAAAGCCTCCTTTTATAGCTGTTTATGTTATGTGATTGAGTTCTTGTAGAGAGAAAATTTGCCAGGACTAAAGGTTATTACTGGCTGTTCTGCAACTAATATGGCCTCAAACTAAAGCAATTAGACTTGACAAAATACGAGCTGCTTAAGAAAATGCACTTTTGAAAGTTGGGCTTGTAATGGAGCTTGATTTAATACATGCTACTGACGTGAAGATTTTAATTAAAAGATAGAGAGAAAAACGGCTGCTCTGCTAAGATGGGAAACCACGAGAGGTTGTTCTGCAGGTGACCAGGCAATTTTCTAGTGAAATGTGATATAAACCCCTGGGGGGATGGGATTGGTGACAGACTGTGCAGGTATTCCGAGTTGAACAGAAATGATTAACTTAAAATTGTGGAAAATAACCTGTTGGTTTGTTTTTGGGGTTTTTTGTCATTGTATTGTTCCCTCCTAGGCTACAGAAATTTATGTTTTTCAGTGGATTATCTCTATTCCATATGGCAAAGCCTAGAGGTTTGGGCTATGGATGGGTGCCCTGCCTCAAGAACCCTAATTCCCGTGCTTTACTGCGTGGCAGACAGAAAGAAGGTGCTGGAAAAAATGCTGTGGGGTTTTCTGTAAGATTCTCACTCAACATTCTGTGAGTCTTGACTCGGACCTTTCAGCTTACACCAGCTCTTGGACCATCCCAAGTCACTATGAAATGAAATCAGTAAAATGAAAACCAAAACCACCACCAACAAAAAAAACCCAAACCAGGCTNCAGAATTTAGGAGGCTTTTGATTTGATTTTTGGCACAAGCTTTTGCTTGAGTTTGGTAATCCTTGTGTCTGGCTCAGGGTTTGGAAGGGTTTTGCCGGCTCCATCAGCACAAGCAAGAGGCTGTTCCCTCATCAAGGTATTCCACATCAGTGTTGGCATTTTTAAATTACATTTTATCAGTGCTGTTGTTTCAGGTGATTTTCTCAGTCCTCTGGGATTCAGTTTTCAATCAGCAGTCACCGATAAACTGAGGAAGATGCAGTATTTCTTATTCTTTCTCTTTTTCCTTTTTTTTCTGTGAATAAACCAAATTTTGTCTTAGAAACAAATCTGAGGCCAAGTGCTTTGAGCTCTGCATCTTCTATTAATAGGTAATTTAGCACAGCCAGATTAAATGCAATTACAATGTAGTTGTACTTGTCTATGAAGAAGTCTACTTTATTAATGTACTGATCCAAATTTCTGTGTGGAAGCGGATTTCTCTGTATCTGGGGAGAAACAATACTGTACCTGAGCAGTCACATCCTAGGAAAGGCCCTCACGTACCAATGAGTATTTGTGATTAGTCCATAAGCAAAAAATAGTGACAGCCTGGCTTTTCCTATGCGTTTTTTATTCTCTGCTGGGAAAATGTCATTCAGCTGTATGATATGAGACTAACCTAATGCTTAATGCGTGCTAAAAGAGCTATAAATGCACTCGGTAATAGATAAAATACTGCCCTGGGGAGGAAAGCAATGGACAGAAAGCAACTGAAAATGCACACAGCAGTAAATAAATCTAAGAGTGGCAGAAGTCTTTAGAGTAATGTAGCCAAGAGAAACTGTAAAATATCAAAGTGAGTCTTGTAGAAACTTCTCAAAAGTCTTTGCTGTGACACATTTTGGAATTTTTTTATTTCAGGGTTTTCAGTCAAATGTAACTGCTTGAGAACCCCAGAGAGAAGCATGTAAATGCTGTTAAATAGTGTTGCCCTGAGTCGTTTCTAGGAAAAGCTTCGTCTACAATACCTGTCAAAATTGCCGGTGGGGGTTGCCCATATAATGACAAAACCCCCTCGTTCTCTGGGAGTATTTTAGAGTGTTTGACAGACACTTCCAAAAAATGGGAGGACAGAAAATAATGTGAATTACTTCACAGGAGGAGGGCCATAGAGAGCTTCTTTAATTCAGAATTCTAGTGAGGCATTAGGAGTATAATTATTTTTATTTTGCTACCTTTTCTAAACTGCATAATACAGTCATTCTTCTGGATGTTGAAGCTGTCATTTTACAGTACAGTTCAGAACAGCACTGCTAACATATTTTCCAAAGGTCAGTTTTCCAATTATGATCCAAAATTTGATGCTAATATTTTTTCTTATACCCATGTTGTAACCGCATTCTGTTAATTTCATAAAGATACCATTTAGCTGAGGTAGGTGGTATTCTGGGCAGAGGAACAGTCACCTAATGTCAACAGTAAGCAGTAACTGTAACTACTGACTTCCCATCATTTGCAAAAAAATATTTTCCCAAAAAATTATAGCATGTAGAACTAGACAGCATCCAAGTCTCTGCCTGGGAAACGGCAGAGATTTTCTTAGTGCTGTATGTGCCCCTGGTTGCTTTTAAGCCTCATTAGATTTGCAGGCAACCCTACCTGCTCTGCACTTAATATCCCAGATATCTGCCAAGTCCGAAAAACTGAAGCTTGTAGGAACTGCTGCATAGTTTTCTCTCTTTCCTTTCCATCTTCCTCAACTGAAAAATATCTTCAGACAGAGTTAAAATACCTAATGTAAATATTGGAACTGGGGTAAAACACAGTATTTCACTTCTTGGTGCTGTTTTTCAGGTTCTTGTATTTTCTTTACATTGTTTGCAATAAGCTCATTCTTTATAAACTTTGGTATATTTAGGTATAAGCTTCCATGCTAAACGCTCAAAACCACCAGGAGCCAACTGCATCCTCCATAGAAGATGCTGTAATCGGTTTTGGGGTAAGGAAAAGCTTTCTTCTTCTCCTTGGGTTATATTTGGTTTTAAAGTGAGCGCTCCTAGATCCTGCTCTCTCACCTTCCCCTCCAGCAGGCACGGTTTTGTTCCATGACAAAGCTGACAAGTGGAGCCGACATCCCTGTCTTCCAGACAAGGTGAGACACATGCCAGCTGAAAGCCTCACTTTCTTGCGAGCTCTTGGGGCATTCAATTCAAATGTCCAAATATTTGCAGAAGCAAATGTTAAAGAGGGAAGGAGGCAGGTGAGAGGAGCCAACCAGCTGCAGGAGAAGCGGAAAGCATCCTGCTGCTTGGCACCCTCCTCATCTCACTTGTGTCAATCACCGAAAAAACATCACCAAAGGCCCTTTAATGGCTTGGCTTATTTTTCCAGTTTTGAACCACTCTGATGCTGGGGAGAAGGAATGAAGAGTAATGAAGGGTGGAGAAAGCTGTAGGAATATTGTCTTTTTGGTCACTTGCTTATTGTAAAGACAGAAGGCTGCAGGAGAGATTTTTAGTGTTTGTTCTTCAGGGACTCTGTGTAAGGTCTCTGTGTAAGAGAGCAGAATTTTCCAGAATAAAATATTTCAAAAGAATTCAAATTTCAGAAGAATTTCAAAATTCCTTTTCATTTGACCTTTACACGATTTCTTTTGATAACTTCAACAAATCCCTGAATTTCAGGAGGAGGAATTGCTGCTCTCTGGTATCTCATCTGATATTTCAGCTGGAACTAGTGTGTGACAAGGAAGAAAAAAATATATCCTGGATCTTGTCTAGTCAGGTATGAAGTTGCGTGCTGGATTTTTAAAGAAATGCATTTTCAATGGGTATAGAACTTTGTATTTTTACAATAATAATTATTTTTAATACACACTCTACAGTTTTTTCTTGAGACAAGATATAATTTAAATCACATAATTCCAAGCTAAGTTACCCCTTTCCTTCTTATGACTTGTTTCAAATTGGAGGACTAAAGACTGCCTGGAAAATATGGCAAAATAAAACGACTCCACTGAAATCCCAAACTCATTTAAATTAATGAAAAGGCTCCAAGTGAAAGCACTGCAGTCAGCACTTCACCTTCTGAGATGTGTGTATATAGAAATATATAACTTAGTACATTTTTGGAATTCCTTTCTGAAGATATTCTGAAAAACCCTGAGCAGTACAGCTGCCAAAACAGCTCTGAAATCTGAAAGCGAGCACGATCTCACAAAAAGCAAAGCCTCTTCTGCGTCTCACCTCCGGGGGGGTGATTTGTTTCCTGGCTAATTAATAGGGTAGAGGCTGCTGGTGTGAGGGACACGGGGCTGCTGGGGCTGGTACCCGGAGGAGAGCCCCCCCCATGTGCTCCCACATCCCGCGGCAGCCCCGTTCCGAGGGAAGACACACTCCCTGCAGCCGACGTGCCGGGTGAGGCCGTGGTTTTGTAGCGTCAGGGACAACTGTGTTTTGCTCCCAGACCACCAAACTCGTTTTCCCTTGCCACTTGAACTGGGTTTGAACCCCGGCCTCCCAGAGGAAAGAAGGGACCTGTTAACCCCCTCATCCGCGGCAGGATATCCCCACGAACGTTACGGCTACCCTGCGCCCGCCGCAAGCCACGATGGGCTCCAGACAGCACTTTTTTGGTGACGTTTCATGTAAAACCGTGATAAATGCCGCATTAACGACAGGGGGGTTTAACATCTGCTTCCCTTCTCAGCTGGTTTCATTCCTCATGTAAAGCCGCAGGTACAGGTAGGGGCGGTTCTTCTCAAGCCGTATTTCAAGAAATATTAAAATTACGTTGAAATGCTAAACTTCTTCCCGTGTGTTAATGCCTCCTGCACTGTATGTGGTAAAGACACATTGATTCAGCAGGCCAAGTTCCATTTTCCAGCAGGCTCTGGGTTTTCATTTATCCTACAGCAAAATGAATGTTAAACAAAAAAAAAGTTACTAGCCTGAAATAGCAATTACTGGAACCGAGTACATCTGGTACAGGAGAGGGGGGTGGAATTCCTTCATCTCTGCAGTGCATGATAAATCATGCACATGGATGCAGCAATCATAGATAAATAAATGAGTTCTTTTAAGGAAGAAAGAGTGAATTTCATAGTGAAATCTTGAATGCCACTTTATGGCACATGAGAAAAATGCATCCTGAATCAATATGTGATGGTTACAGACATTTTGAAAAGAAGTATAACCTGTTTTTTGTAAATTGGTCCTTCCTGACATTACACAGTCATGTCATGAAGTACAACTTTCATTTAATTTCTGCTGGGTTTCCAGCTGTGGCTTCCAAAAACTGTTAAGAAGAGTTTTACAAAATAAATTACCAAGTGCTTTCTGCATCATTGGTTTTCAGTCTTCCATGACTGTTAAATGCAATCCTGGGTAAATAAAGCCAGGAAAAGGAGAGGTTTCTTAAGGACCTGATTTTACACTTTCACTCTCAAGCCCCTAGAACGCTGTCTGTGACTGAGGATTGAAAAGTTGGCACCTGCATCTTGTTTTTAGTGACTGGGTTCAGGTGCAGGTATCTCAGCAGCTGGTGTCAGGCAGCTCTGCTCCCCGAGATAGTGGAATCAGAGCGGTCAGAATCTCTGAAATGTTTACTATGGCAAGAATTTGAGGCTTAACGCACAGTTTATATGATTCAGTATTTATTACACACAGGAATCACCTGCTTTACCCACTAGGACATGAGTGTGAGGGGAAGCAATTACTGTCGTCTGCGCTGGTGGAGCTTAATGGCTCGGAGCTAAAATGACACCTACGTCTTCCTTGATGGGACAAAAAAAATTATCCTGGAGTAAGTTTGTGTTTAATTCTTGCAATTTGACAGGGTTATTTTTGGTTTCTTTTTTGGTTATAAACCTAACCTGCTCATCTGATATCGGTGCAGGTTCTTCGGTGCTGTCATTTCCCACCTGCCTGGAGGAAGGAGCCATGTGAAGGTGGTAGAGATCTTCTGGTAGGAGTGGAGAGCCCTCCTTTGCCATCAAATCAAACCTGGCAGAAAGTAACAGCTCCCAGCAGAAATCCTGTCTCATTAATTGTGCTCTCAAGTAAGTACTTTTACCCACCAGTTAGCTTGTGTTTGCCCTCTGCCCTTGCCAGTAGCCCTTCAGCCTGGTGTATGTTTCTGATGCCTCTTGGTGGTTCAGCCCTCTCCATTCTGACAGGCAGTGCTCACCTCTTGCTGAGCAAGCTTGGTGTCCATCTCCACCATCTTCAAGAGCGCTGATATCAATCCTAAAATAGACATCCAGTATTGCTGAGCAATTTGTTATGCTCTTGCATTTTGAATTCCTGGCGTTGTGCATCGCAGGCTCCAACCTCAAAGCAGTTGTGAAAATTGTCTGAGTGTAACTGCACAAAGAAAGCTGAATAGATGGGTGGAAATATTCTATTTTTTTTTCCTCTGCAAAGTTGTGGACTGCAAAGAAATGCTGCCAGCTCAAAAAAGACCCCCTGAAGCCTGTAGTATTCAATCACTTCTAAGTGCCAGGGAGCATACACAGCCCAGAAATTTCCACTGAAAAAATCTTTTCTCTACTCAGGTTCCTGAAGATGAAGAACAGGATGAATTTCTTAGGGCAGTTGGTGACAACTGACAGAGAGAAATGATGTCAGGAAGATATATGCAGATTTTCATGAACATTTTTTGTTGGCCTCGCTGGACAGCAGCAAATACTAACACAGTAAAGACCATTTTGTTTTATTTCTTAAGTTTGCTAATTAAACCAAACCGCTTTATCTTCATGCCCTATCCATGTGAAACCTCTCTAGTGTTCTTCCTGACCAGGTCAGCAGCCAGCAGTGCTGCTGGCAAGGCTAATTCGTGTCACCCAGTGTCAGTTTGTACCTACTGGTCACTAATTAGTCAAGCACATGTAGACATTGCCCCTCAGCTTGGTTTGCCACTAGTCACTGTCAAGCAGGCTTCTATAAATAGCACACAATGAATGATAATAAGCAGGACAATTAAAATAGATGTGTAAACTCTGAAGCAACATTGCTTATTTGCAGCTGTTGAGCTAATGCTGCTTTATCAGACACGAGGTCACTTGCTCGTGAGCTGTATATTCCCAAGGGACCTGGATGTGTGCATGGGTTTGTGTCTGTAACTTGGCCCCAAATAAAATAACCCTTGTAGCAGTTACTGGGTTTGGACCATTCATTTCTTGATGAATGTAACAAACTTGGCCAGGTATTTCTCACCTGTCAGATAATTAGATAACCTGATAACTGTTGCCAGATAATTAGAAAATCTGATATATAGAATATTATAATAGGTATTGTAAAAAATAATATCATAAATAAGTCAGCAAATAATACAGAAATACGATGATGGATAATAAGAAACTATGCACGAGGCAGAGCTTCAACATGTTTAATCATGAGAGCTATGAATTTTTTGCTTGAAAATTTGAGCAGCTTTTTACACCTGCACATGGGAACCATAGCTGTGGCTTTAGCAACTCATCCAATAAAAGCCATTAAAGAAACCGGAGACTCAAGCAACTACAGAGAAGTCCCAGCTTCTGGGCGGGCTCCCTGCAAAGGTGGAAGCGTGCGATGGTGTCGCAGCCAGGGGAGAAAGGCCAGCTCTCCCCTGAGAGATGGCTGGAGAGGGAACGTCCTGCTGGTGGAGTGGCTTTGGCAGAGAAGATGCAGCAAGAGTGGCTGAGCTTTGTTTTGCTTTGCTTTGTTGGCCTGATGGAGGTTCTGCTAATTGCTTTTGGACAGAAGAGTGACCCCCAGCACAGGCTGGAAGCGGCTGTCACAGCTCTGCTAATGACCAGGAAACCCTGAGCAAACACAGGTGTGTATCCCAATTTCTTTGGCTTATTTCCTTCCTAAGGGTTATCGTTCTTATAAAATCCAAAATATGTACATTCCTTTGGCGTTATTTGTTCATGAAGAATTATTTGGCTATTCCAGAGCATATTATATGTAGCTTGAAGAAAGGGCTGATGGTCTTCTCTTTGAAATTTTGAAGGAGAGCAGGTGTCTCTGCAAATTTCAATAGATTTGAATTTTAGTCCTTGATAAATGGTCCTGTGTTCCTTTTATATTTTAGTAAAAATCAACATTTTACTGTGTTGCTCCTAGGAGTATGCAAAGCCTTTGAACAGTCTGGAGCAATTTATAGCCTGCAGTAAATTGAGGTACCTGTATCGCTGTGAGTGACAGAGAAAACATCCTGCAAGAAGGGCAGGCTGAGACAGAAGTGTGTCTGTGAAAGTGTGTCTGTGGTCCGTTTTCTAATGCTAAATGGAACAGTGCATGATGAATAGTCAAATTAATGAGGAATATATGAATATATTGGAATAATTACCAAGGCACTGATGTAATTAGTCACATTTATGAATGGTAAGTAATAAAGACTAATAAGTGTTAATAAACAATAAATAAATAAGAATAATTACAATAGCCACAAGTTTTAATTGAATGTTTCCATTGAATGGAAAGTTTTCTGTACATTGAGAGGAGACATCAGAGCCCTTAAGAGAAGAGACTTTGGTGTCCTCTGCAGGCATGTCTGGCTCTTCTTGTGCAAAACTGGCACCTTTGCAACCAAATGTTCTCGGGGCGTTTCTGTGCAGTACGAGGAGCAGCAACACAGAGGAGAGCAGCTGGGGTCTTATGCCTTTACAGATTCTGCTAATTAGCACAGGGCTGCATGGCACAGAAACATCCTGTGTTCATTTTATGAGCAAAACACACGTAGCCACGTTCAGCTGAGAGTCAAACCTGGCCTTTGAGGGGACACGTGAGAAATACTGGGTGCTTCCTCCCCTGACCTAACTACAGGGGGAGCCTACTGCTGTTGCACCGAGGCATGGATAGATATTAGCATTGTGATTTTAATAAGCACAGGATGATCAGGAACACGCTGTACCATTGTGCAGCAGCATCACCCAGGCACTGCATCAACATTTGGCTTATTCTTGTCAGCATCATCTTGCACATCTTCTCCCCTGAGCTAGACTCTACCAGTCTGGCTGGTTTCAGGGTCACCAAAACTTCCTCTAGGTAGCCTGGATTTGACTGATGGGCAAGTTTTGCAGAGAAGGGCCCAGCAAATTGCCGCCAGCAGCTTGCTTTGTGGGACACCAACTCGCAAAGGAGCTTTCAAAGTTGTGCTAAAACCATCTCTGCGTCCATTGGCTTGATGGTAATAGACAGGAGAATGTCTGTAACTAATAATCCCCTCATTTGGAAATTCATCAGATTCCACAGACATAAATTTGTGCCCGTTGTGAAAGAGTAATTCATTTGGATTTCCTTCATGGCTGAAAATGAGTCCTTGATTACTGTTCTGGAAGTAACCTGGGAAGTGGAGACTGCTCCAGCCATTACTGGAGTCATCAGCTGCAGTAATAGCATAATCGTAGCCTGCTGGTAGCATTTCAGAGGGCTTTGCTCAGGTTATGTCCATCCCCATCTGTTTTTCCTGCCAGCTGGATTCTAATGAATTCTGCTAAGCTGCAAAACAGACACACAAGCCCCATGGTTGTAGATAGCAGCGCTTTCGCTCATCTAACCATTTCTTCACAAGACAAAAAACCCAACAGACCGGCGTGTCTGGCGTGAGTCTGCTTTGTTAGACGTCCTCCCTTCCATTCAAGGTGTTAGATCCGTTTCAAATCAATGATTTTCGGGTTGGTATGGCCACGGGTGACTCTGCTGAAGCCAGTTGTCCACGCAGTGACAGATTCTCCAGGCTGCTCCGTTGCCTGTAAAATTCTCCACGTCCTCTGGGCAATCCTGGAGTATTGAGGGGGAAAGGCAGAGTCCTTTTTGACATCTGAAATCGAGCCTGCCATACCCTTCGACGTGGTTTGCCAAAGCCATCTGAAGCAAGCTCGGCAGCCCCGGCAGAGCTGCCATACAGCTGAAAGTGTTCCACATCGGATGGTTCTGAACGCAGCCCGTGAGAGAGACTTCCTGCTGTCACTGGCTGCAGATAAATTTGAACTTGTGCCTTAAAGATTAAAAAATTCTCTATCGTGAATTGTTTGAGTCACTGAAAATCCTGGGGTTTGGTTGGGAGTTTGTTTGTTGTAATTGGGAGAATTGTAGCCAGGTTTGGTTCTAGTAGTGTTTGAAGAATTTTTGACACGTTAAATCTGGACTAATTTCTCACCTGATTTAGTGGTAGTCATTCCATTTATTCATAAGGCCCTTCAATATCAGGGGAAATACCACACAACATTGGCTACTGTGTGTGTGTCACCCTGTTGAATAAACCTTGTGCATAGTTTATTTCCAATAAGAATAAAATATAAAAATTGATTTCTTTGTTGAAGTTACAGACCTTAGTTGGAATGGCAATTGCTTGACTCAACAACTCAATGACGTGCTGGACTTTAATGAAATCACCCCAAACTCTCCAGAAATCTCCAAGAGAGAGGTAATTACTGCTGACAATGTTATAGCAGCGGTGGGGTGGGGTGGGGTGGGTGGAGAGGTGCACTGTTCTGCCTTGGTTTTCTTCATCTAGAACAAGCAATAAGTTGCAGTCAAGCTGTGTGGAGTCTGATAACCCCTGAGGGCTGCAAGCAGCTTGAAAATTGAGCATGGAAGTCATTTCTATGATTTTCTGTTAGATTCTGGGACATATTTCCAGATCTAAAATCATGAAACTTGATTTCCATGCCTTGAGGGCAAAAAGCAGACATATAAATAGAGAAGGGCTTTGAGAAAGAGGTGGGAGACAGAAGTTGTCCCTGTCCTTGTGTCTTTCTTCATTTTTTTTAACATTCTTCTGAAATGATGGTCCGTATTTTAGGAATCTCATCCAAACCCAGCTGCTGTTCTCTCAAAAATGTAAGATTTCATCTGGGATAAATCACTGAAATGCCATTTAGCCAATGAAGTTCTCCATTTGCTGACGCCCTGACTCATGAAGAAAAGGCTGCAAATGGGTTATGTGGTTCCACCAGGGAATAGGAGCTGGACCCTTTACAGTAGCCTGCTGGAATGTGTCTTGGTTGCATTTGCTGCTCATTTCACAGGAGAAGTGATAATTTAAATTATTGAATTCTGTTAGTGTAGTCTTGGCTGAGGACCATCATTGTAGAACAGTAGAATGTATATTGTAGATACGTTCTACAATGTAGAATGGATTCCATTGTAGAATTGTCTATTGTAGAAAACACTGTCAAAACACACACACAGAATTCCTTATAGGTGGTTCTTGTTGTTAAACACGCAAACAGTGAACTGGTATTGCTGTTATTATCGGTGATGTATGTTGTTCAGGCAGTAAAGCCAGACCTTGACTATAGGTTAGCTGCAAAAATGTGCAGTAGGGGGGGAAATATGAGTTAATTTTTAGAAAACTTTTATTGATTTACCTCTCCTTTATCCACGGACAAGTAAGAATTCTTTGCTTCAGGAGGTAAAAGATGGGTTTAATACTGAGAATAGTGCACTGGAGGGGCAGGGCACGAGGATGGGTTCATGGGAAACAGTGTCTGTTTTCCCCAAAACGCCTTCCCCGTTGGAGACAGGCAGGGTGCAGGTTGGTATGACAAAGCAGGTAGAGTGTGAAGTCCTGTCTGAAACCACGTTGTCCCCAAACTGCCTTGTGCTGACAAGAGTCCTGGAAACAGGAGGTTGATCTGGGGTGAGTTCTTCCTCCCTCTCTCTCCCACTTCTCCCATCAAAAAGTGTCTTAAATGGATAGTGTTGCTTGTCCTGGGTGTGCAAATAGTGCGAGTCCAGGCTGTGTTGTCCCTGTTCCAACCAACGCCTCACACCTTGTTTACTAACTTGGAGTGGTAGTGTCAGGATTAGCAAGGATTTTGGGAGCTACTCCAAATTAAGTTGTTGGGGTCGATTGGCTTTGCTAAAACTGTGCTTTCATTCATGCCTGTGATATATCCCACACTACCAACGCGTTTGTACTCGGAGTTAATGTTATCTACTCCTGTGTTAACGTCGAGACAGCTTTAGTTAAGACAGTGAGAATACTTAGATTTAATAAAAAAAAAGGTCGTGAGAGCTATAGTTGTTTTGGTTGCTTTTTCTAAAAAGAAATAAGAAGTCCTTCATCACCCATGCAGCACTACAAACAAACCAGGGATTGCTTGATTGGCTTTTAGTCACCGCCATGTGCTTTTTTCCTTAGCAAAGGGCAGTAGGAAATTATTGCATTACACAAGTGGAATTTAAAATGTTGCTGATGTACTTAAGGATGCTCTTTCCTGAGAAGAATCGTTATGTATGACCATGCTCTTTAAAAATGTGATTACAACAGTTGAGCAGATGGTAGACACTTGGGGTCAGCTCTAAGGAGATCTGTATTTACAGTGTATTAATAATGGTTTAAACTTTCTCATAAATAGATGTTGATTAATTTTAAATCCATTTGTAGAAACCTAGCATTGCCAGACTATTTCCTGAAACCACAATACAAAGTATGATAAACACCATCCGTTAATCCAGACTAATGTACTCCACACGTTAAAAAAATTCACTAAAAGGATTAATGTAATTTTTCAAACGTGAAAAAAAACAGATTGTATATTTCATATGTACTTTGTGTGTTGAATTTTTGACAGTCAACTCTTTTCACTGATAGAATTATGAGGTTTTATCCTTTGCTGTAACATACTTTCAAATAATTTATATTTAATTTTATATTCTGTTTGGGATTTCTTTTTCACTTTGTCACACAGCCATTTCATACCACTGAGTGGAAAATAGATTAATCCAATCAGGTGAAACAGCAGGAGGGAAATTCAGGAAAAGCCTATTTTAAAGGCAGGCTGACATAATTCTGCTGGAAAGAAAGAGCATTAAACAGTGATTCTTAACCTTTGGCACTTTTTGACCCTGTTTTCTGGATTTGGACCGAATAATCTGATAGGGCCTTTCTACAATCCTGACACCTGCTTGGAATCCCCAACCTGAAAGTCATTGGCCTGAACTCTTGATCAGCTCATGTCAGTAGGAGTTTAGCCATGCTTTCATGGGAGGGGAGAGGGGCAGGTATCTAAAATACCTGTGTCTCCACATACATAGATCCGTAGTTTGGATATAGTATCTAACTACTCAGGGATGTATACATGCTTGTATGTCTGTGTATGCAGCCTGCAGCCAAGCAAACGCAGGAGCATGTGCTCAGTGACTTTAAATACCGTTCTGAAATTTAAGAGCAATCAGATTGAAAATTCAACCAACAGCCCATGCCACTTCACAACCAAGAAATACAGGAAACCCAAATACAGCTTTTCAAACATGGGCATTGTATTTTCTTCATGAAAGCTTATTTAAGAGAGAAACTCCTCATGGCAGCAAATGTTAAACACTGGAGAATCTTTAGGCCAAAAGGAAGATCAAATTGATGTTTAACTCTCAGGCGTCAGTTGTCACAGCCATCAAATCTGATGAAGTGACAGCCTTTACTGTTGGAGGTGGAGGGGGAAGAGTTGACATTGAGCTTGACCCGCATCTACAAACTTTTGTGCGTAACTTTTTGCGTAAAGATGTGTAATTCCAGTACCTTTTCCTTCACAGAGTTCCCTTCCTTTTCATTGTATGTTGGTTTCAGAAGGATAATATCTAGAAATTGCCTTCACAGCAGTAAATGTGGGAACTACAGATTTTGGCACGAGCTGCTTTGACAAGGGCCATAGCATGGAGGCAGCCTTACCAAGCTCTTCTAACTAGTGACAAAATCATTCTTTTTTCAAGTTAGGTTGAAATCTGGTCAGTTGTGGGCTGTGTTTAATGTTCCAAACTCACATGTAGGGTTTGACCCTATGGCTGCTCTCCTACTGAAATGGGCAGAACCTAAGGATGAGGGAAGTTTCGGCGTTATGTGTAAATATCGCGACATAGTCCAAAGAAAGCAGTCGCAGGTGCCAAAAATAGTCTGAGAGAGAAAGAAAAGACTGAACCTTTCTCATCACGAGGCTGTTGCTTTTACTCTGTCCCAATGAGTAAAGCATCTGAACGCACATTTTAAAATCCCACCGAACTCGAGAGCGTTTCCTTCAAACAAGCTGGCCCCCAGATTGTGCTTGTGTCCTTTTGCTGCGTTGGCACAAAGGAAAATCTCTGATACTCGTGTGAGGTGACCTCAGCTTTCTGCCCGTGTCCAAGCCTGGTTTTCAGCTCAGGATGCTTTAACTTTCTACTCTGATCTTCATCTTCAATCTTTATATGCTCATGCATACTCTTTTTTTTGGATGGCTAATGTAACTCATGAGAACTGGAATGCTTTGAAGAAATTGCCAGTCTGATGCCAATAATTCCAACCTCTTTTCAAATTCTTTATAAATTGAACAAAATTCCATCAATCTTTGTACCTCAAAAAATAAATGGTCTATCTACCTCATAATGTAGCTGTACTTTCCAAAGCAGGAGTGTATGAGATCTACTGAAGATATACAATACTCCAGTGTTCCCCCTTGTATTTAGCAGGGTTTTCTTTTTTACTAATATCTTTTGGTGTCACCAATGTCACACCAGTGCCTTGCACGATGCTAGTGGAACAGCCCTCTTCACTCTCCAGTTGTCCTCTCTCAAAGTGTTTTCCTACACTGTTGCCGAAAATCTTCTTCTGATTTCTGGCCCTTGCTCCTTTTCTGCTTTATCATCTGGGCCTGTCCTGGAGAATGTTCCAGCTGACCAGCTTCTGAGCACAGCTTCCTCCACTGGTGAGTGACTTGGGACACTCAGTACCTTCAAGGTATAACTAAGGTCTTCAAAATTCTTTTTTGAATTGGGAAAATCGAGCTCCTCCTGTCTCATTATCTTGATGCTTGTTCTTTAGATTCAATCTTTTAAAAGTTTCCCCAGCTGGGGAGCTAGAACTGTGCATGGCTCTGCACATCCAGTAAATGCCTTCTGCAGTGCTGGCTTTAAATATTACATATGAGTTCCTTGTGATATATGCTAGGGAAGGACTGCTTTGGTTTCATTCCCAGTCATGCCATGTGTAAATATGGAGAGTTCCTATTTACCCAAATATGCTATTTCCTAATACTCCCAACTTCATTTTTTCCCCCAAGCCTGTGCTTGCTTAGCAGTCCCAGTTTTCTTTTTTTAAAAGCTGTAAGAACTGTACTTGACTGATACATGGAACTCCCTGGCCTAATCCTTTTCTGTTGAATTTGAGTAGATAAGTTGGAAGTTGATTCTTCAGTCCTTAACAAACCTAAATCACTTTTACACTTCGTAAAAATATTCATATCCTGCTTAATATTTTCTGAAATATTTAGAATGGTTGTAGCAGTTCTGGAAATGCTTTGTTTTGAACGTGTGCTGAATGCTTTGCCTGAAGTGATCCTATTCCTTTTTTTCCAACTAATTACTGATCACAATGCCACATTTTCTGTTTGATTTATCAACTGAGACGCTAAAACACGTTCCAATGCTTTAATTTCCCCAGCATGTTTTGCTGCTCTGGGCAGTGTCTTCATTACTGCTTGATATTCCTAAGTTCATTACTGCATAGACCAGCTATGTTAAAACAGTGGGATTGTATTTTTGGAAGCAAAGAAGAGCATCAAGTACATTACCGAAATGCTTCATAGTGACCTCTGTTGTGCTGCTTTTGGATCCATTCAAACTGCTCGTGCGTAGGAAGTGCCACAGTCGTAGGATAACTGGCAGCCTGTGGCAGCTCGGAGTATGCTTGATGCTGAAGAGATTAATTTGCAGGTGTCCTTGAACCCTTACCACATGTTGTTGATGGTGCCAAGGAGTCCTTGACTGAAGTGTCTGTCTGCTGTTCACAGCTCTAACACCCATGTTCCCGTAGCTGCAGGAGCACTTACTCGTGCTCTCTTAATGCAAGATGGTAGCAAGAGCGTGAGAAGTTTCAGCAGTTCGCATCTGCTGCAGTAAAAAGGAAATGTTTGACTTTCTGCCCAGCCCTGCTAAATACAGAAACTTGGAAAACAGGGATGTAAAAATACCCTTTCCCTTGAAAATGCTCTGTGGTGCTATTTCCCAGGATGTATGGGATGATTTTTGGTTTTAATAACATGGAGATGGGAATTTATTTCTTTTTTTTTTTGCTAGAATATATGTGTGTTAGAATTAATTGTTTAATTTAGTTGGATATAAATTGTAAGTAGAAAGTGCAAAGACTTGGGTGACTTCCCAGAGATCCAGCAATTAGTGTGACATTATGGTACTTGGATCTCAGCTTGTGCTCCTGTTTTCTTACCTCACCAAAATTTGGTGAACACGTCTTTCTAGAACTTCTAGAAGCTGAATATTATATATGTCCTAAGTAATACCTTGTGCTGTTTAATACACTGAGCAAATTTCCATGGGCTTAGATTTCAGTTCAGTGGAGCACTTGAGTTTCTGTTTAACTTGATTTGCACTATAAAACCCTCTCTCTCTCAAGTAGAGAGTAAGAGTAAGACATATTGAGGGAAGGCACAGTGAGTTAATTATATCTGACTCAACTCTGCAATTTAGCTGAAGTTATTAAACTTTACAGAAATATTTCAGTTTTTGTGAGTCACCCTGTAGTCCCATGTCATAATTCTGGGTGAGCATGGTGGTCTGTGTCACCCATGCCACTCGTCACCAGGAAGGGCCAGTAGATTCCCTGTGAGCGCGGCAGAAACACCCCAGTACGGGTAAAGGGCAGCTGAGAATGACTCGAACCGTCCGTAAGTGCTCGATTCCTGCCTGTGCACCAGGGTTTTGTGTCTTGTGCTTTCTAATCCTGTTCAAATCCTGTAGGTATCTGTGACTTTTTGAAGTGCTCAGTCTGCTTGCATCCCCGTGGCAGAGGTGTCTATAGACATAGATGTCTACAGCGATGGATCTGGCAAACCAACAGGCCGTGAGTGAGTAGCAACTCTCCTTGTCTAATGCCTGGCAGTTTGGTGCTACCTTTGGTTTTTGTAGCAAATAACCTTTGGTAGAACAAACTTGGTGGCTACGTGGTAGTATACACCCATGCTATAAATAGCACAGTTCTTTTGGTTGCTCATTAGTCGTTTCCTTCGCGTTGGATGCAGCATTCGGACGAAACTAAGGCACATAAACCTGGGTCTGGTCACTCACTTTACTGGGACAGGAAAAATCCCGAGTATGTTGCAGCAGAAATTCAGCCTAATGAAAGTAGCAGCTGAAAGTGTTCTTTAAAGCCCACAGAGATTTGGCTTTTTGAACAATTTTGGGGGGATCAGAGAACTATGTAGTCTGAAAGCAAAGGCAAAGTATATGAGTGCCTTCATTGTTGACCCAGATGGTATGACTTAATTAAATAAAATATCTGTACTGCTTATGTGTTGCTGTCTGACACTAGCCCTGGGCCAGGCTTGCAAATAACTGTGGTTTGCTAATGTGTGGCTTTTCAAACAAAATCTGTATTAGCGCTCATGAGCCGTGAGCAGTAATGTGGCCTGGGCTTGGGGCACAAGCTGGGTACTGAGCGGCGCACAGAGCGAGGCTTCAGGGAGGAATTCAGCAGCCTTTCAGAGACGGCACATTTGTCTTAGGTACTTAGCCTGAAACCCTAGAAATCAGCCTGATGAAAAAAAACCAGATAGATTAGCATCTTTAGTAATTGTTTTTAACTTCTTTCAGGTGCACGGAGACCTTGGTCACCAGGTGTTTCTCTTTCACCAGTGGGGAACACGGGATGGAGAGGAGAAGGGTGGGAAGAAGCTGACCTTGCCTTCCAGCAGTCTCTGTACCAAGGTGAGCTGGTGGGAAGGGCCCGAAGGTGGCACCAAGACACGCTTCCACCTCCAGGGACAGGATTGCCTCAGATTCCTGATTTCATCGTGCAGCTCCCAGCAGGACATTGCTGTCCCTCAGAGAAAGCAGTCCAGCCTCCTTCATGGCTGGGGTTGCTGAGGGACTGCTAGAAGTTCTGCACTTGGGGTTGCTGAGGTAATTACTCTGCTCTACAACAATAAGATGTCTTCTTCCCCACAGTGGCATTCCTCTCTGTGGCCTCTGCTCACCAGCAGATTTTGGGTGAAGGATACCCAGGGAAGCAGCGACTCGAGGCTGCCGAAGTGATGGTGTTTTTCCCTCCATTTCCCCCATGGTAAATATCGAGGTTCCACTTTCAGCTGTGATGTGTGAAGTTACTGTGGAAAGATGCTGTCTGAGGAGCAGAAACAGACAGCATATTCATGTCTAGACTAAAGCATGTGCAAGTTTCCAGGTTGGAAAAAAAGACCCAAAGAGAAGTGCTGAAAGAACACTGAGTAGAAGTTACCCCTGCCACCTGCAGCTGACTGAGAACGTGAGTGACGTAGCCAGAGCAGGAGGAGGTGGGAAGAAGTCCATGGGGGGGCAGATAGAAGAATGGGCAGATGAAGGGAGTCACCACTGACAGCAACTGGGATCCAGCTGTGATTGCTGGAGAGGTTTGTTTTTCTATGGAATGATCATGACTATATTTTTCTTAGAGCAAATAATTTTAGGTAATAAATGGGGTTGTAATCTTGAGTTAGTAGAGATACATTGGCTGTTACTTGACTGGCCTTTGGCTTTGGAAATGAGCTCTTTATCAGCCACACATCTTTGCAATCAAAAGTTGTGGAAAAAAGTCCTTTACACTCAGTTTGGGTTTTTTTTCACATTTTGGTTTCCTTCCTATGAACTCCAGAAAAGGCTTTATCTTTCGATTCCGTCTGCAAAACTGAAACCCGAATCTTGGCCTATCAGTGCTTTAGCTGTATCCTTGCCAGCTGAAGCACAAGCATATTCACGGTTCAGAATGGATCTTCTCACTAGTGGATATGACCTAAATACTTCTAATATTTGCCAGGTGGGTTTCCATATCTCTGGGGGAATACGTGTAGGCAGATATCAGGCTTACCCAAACCAAGTCAAAAGCCTAAAACTACCCTTGCAATGAAAGTCATCAAATTTAAAGTGTTATTTCAAGGGCACCCTTAAGGAATGTGTCTGAATTTTATTTCCTACTTAAAAATCATACGTGTCTTGCATTAAGCAGAGATGATTGCCATCACACCACCTGGAAACTTAGCCATTTGGTTCTTTAGCATTTATATCACTTCTGAAGAATATTGAAAAACCTAGAACATTTCACCCTGCAGTACATTTCCTTTTTAACTACTAACGCCCTTTTGTTCAGACAAATTAATTAATGGCTGGTCACATTTTGTAGCTGATAAAAGCATAAAGCAGAAAATCTTCAATTGAGTGAGAAAGAAGTATTTGTGACGGGTTTTCTGCTCTCTTTCTAGCGTTGCCCATTTTCAGTTTGGGTGACTTGGATTGCAGTCTCTCATTCGGGAAAGCCTGGAAACATGTACCGAGCTCAACGTGTTTGCCTAAGTTGCATTTACTCAAATATAATTTAACCCTAAATTTAAAGAACTGTTAAAGGGTGGGGGCTTTATACTTCTAAACTTAGAATCAATTAAGGAAGAAATAGGTTACGCTTCAGTGCTCAAACTATGCAGAACACAAAGAAGTTCTGACACAGAGGAAAGCACACAAGTGAAGGCTGCCCCGAGGCAGCCTTAGTGTAAGAGCTGACAAGTCAATGCATACTTTCTTGCCTACTAATTTACCTGTTTTTGACGAAAAAGATCATGGCAACTCCCTCATCACACAGCACACATGGATAATCTTGTGGGTAAAATACAATATGCCTTGCCCTCCTGCACTTTTTCTCAACTCTGGTTCCTGAAAAATTGAGTAATGAAGTGTTTTATAGCAGTGTGTATCTCCTCCACGTTGTTAGTTCATGGCATATTGAAGAGGTAATGCAAGTATCCTGTACTGATGTGTGCTATATATAGTACTGAACTCGTAGGAGTACCATAGAAAATAGAATCTGGTGTAGGGGAGAACTTTGTAGAGTGGGGCTGATGGTTGGACTGGATGATCCCAAGGGTCCCTTCCAGCCAAAACGATTCTATGATTCTATGGTACAGTTCTTTCGTTTTTTAATTACTGGGGGGTGGAGATTTGCTGCCAAAGTCACTGAGCTGCTGTTTCATGCACAGTGGTCTCCAGAGTTTTGCCTGCAAAAAATGTAGATTTCATCATGTTTTGGAGGCCTTTGGTCCACGACACTGAGCTGCAAAGGCTGTCAGGCGCTCAGCAAGCGAGGGCAGGGGTTACACTGCCAGCAACTTGTGGTGAAAGAATTCTTCAAACTTTGGGAAGTGGTAGGGGTTTGGGCTTTTTTGCCTGGTCAGCTTTGCTACCTAGTAAGAAATATTGAGGTGAGGCTCAACGTTAGCTAGAAGTTTATTGTAGAAGAGTAGCAACGAGCAACCAGAAGCTGGTGGCATGAAAATAATACAGCAAAGAAGAAATAGAAGCACTGAACCCAGAATTTGTTTTCATGTTTTAGACTAAAGTTTTGCAATTTGGATAACAGTATAATGTATCAATTTGGATTTTCTCCTAGGCTGCAGCTGCAGAGAGTGTAGCTGCATTGCACAGCTCCCAGGTTCGTGTGTCCAAGAGCACTGGATCTGGTGTAGACCATGCAAACCCAGGAGGTCCCTGGATGTCTGACTTGGGTGTGCTGCTGCCCTGCTGCTGCTCAGGGCACAAGAACTACAACACACTAGTCCCATGGACGCTCCAGGCTGGGAAAGAGCAGCTGGAGCTGCCTGGCACAAAAGGACCTGAGGTTGTTGGTTGACTGTCAGCTAAACATGAGCCAGCAGTGTGCCCAGATGGCCAAGAAGTCTGATGGCATCCTGGCCTGGATTGGGAACAGTGTAGCCAGCAGGACTGGAGCAATGACTGTGCCCCTGCTGTACTGGGCACTGGTGAGGCCCCACCTGGAGTGCTGTGTCCAGTTTTGGGCCCCTCGCAACAGAAAAGACCTTGAGGTGCTGCACTGTGTCCAGAGAAGGGCAATGGAGCTGGTGAGGGGTCTGGAGCATAAGCCGTGTGAGGAGTGGCTGAGGAAGCTGGGGGTGTTCAGCCTGGAGAAGAGGAGGCTGAGGGGAGACCTTCTCACTCTCTACAACTCTCCAAAAGGAGGGTGTAG
>VZTM01016952.1:173969-220649 GCA_013400555.1 Jacana jacana
TAGAGTGGGGCTGATGGTTGGACTGGATGATCCCAAGGGTCCCTTCCAGCCAAAACGATTCTATGATTCTATGGTACAGTTCTTTCGTTTTTTAATTACTGGGGGGTGGAGATTTGCTGCCAAAGTCACTGAGCTGCTGTTTCATGCACAGTGGTCTCCAGAGTTTTGCCTGCAAAAAATGTAGATTTCATCATGTTTTGGAGGCCTTTGGTCCACGACACTGAGCTGCAAAGGCTGTCAGGCGCTCAGCAAGCGAGGGCAGGGGTTACACTGCCAGCAACTTGTGGTGAAAGAATTCTTCAAACTTTGGGAAGTGGTAGGGGTTTGGGCTTTTTTGCCTGGTCAGCTTTGCTACCTAGTAAGAAATATTGAGGTGAGGCTCAACGTTAGCTAGAAGTTTATTGTAGAAGAGTAGCAACGAGC
The DNA here is from genome assembly GCA_013400555.1 of Jacana jacana. NCBI lineage: Eukaryota > Metazoa > Chordata > Aves > Charadriiformes > Jacanidae > Jacana > Jacana jacana. Next base: position 174,393 of record VZTM01016952.1, read on the forward strand.
AACCAGAAGCTGGTGGCATGAAAATAATACAGCAAAGAAGAAATAGAAGCACTGAACCCAGAATTTGTTTTCATGTTTTAGACTAAAGTTTTGCAATTTGGATAACAGTATAATGTATCAATTTGGATTTTCTCCTAGGCTGCAGCTGCAGAGAGTGTAGCTGCATTGCACAGCTCCCAGGTTCGTGTGTCCAAGAGCACTGGATCTGGTGTAGACCATGCAAACCCAGGAGGTCCCTGGATGTCTGACTTGGGTGTGCTGCTGCCCTGCTGCTGCTCAGGGCACAAGAACTACAACACACTAGTCCCATGGACGCTCCAGGCTGGGAAAGAGCAGCTGGAGCTGCCTGGCACAAAAGGACCTGAGGTTGTTGGTTGACTGTCAGCTAAACATGAGCCAGCAGTGTGCCCAGATGGCCAAGAAGTCTGATGGCATCCTGGCCTGGATTGGGAACAGTGTAGCCAGCAGGACTGGAGCAATGACTGTGCCCCTGCTGTACTGGGCACTGGTGAGGCCCCACCTGGAGTGCTGTGTCCAGTTTTGGGCCCCTCGCAACAGAAAAGACCTTGAGGTGCTGCACTGTGTCCAGAGAAGGGCAATGGAGCTGGTGAGGGGTCTGGAGCATAAGCCGTGTGAGGAGTGGCTGAGGAAGCTGGGGGTGTTCAGCCTGGAGAAGAGGAGGCTGAGGGGAGACCTTCTCACTCTCTACAACTCTCCAAAAGGAGGGTGTAGCCAGGGTGGTGGGGGGTTGGTCTCTTCTCCCAAGGAACAGGCCATGGGACAAGAGGAAATGGCCTCAGATTGTTGCCAGGGGAGGTTCAGATTGGAGATCATGAAAAATTTTGATATGGAAAAGATTGTCAAGCCTTGGCAGAGGCTGCCCAGGGCAGTGGTGCAGTTACCATCCCTGGAGGTATTTAAAAGCTGTGCAGACGTGGTGTTGAGGGACACAGTTTAGTGGTGGGTTTGTCAGTGCTGGGTTGATGGTTGGACTCGATGATCCCTTCCAAACTAGATGATTCTATGATTTTACAGCTAGTGAAATTAAAGTGGGTTTGCACTTGAGGACAGCAAGCTTGGGTGTGTTGCAGTTGCACGGTTAATTTCAGTGCAGACGTGGAAACTGTTGCTTCTAAGGCTGATTGTTCAGCCAGCTCTGAGGTGTCTTATCTATTTGAGAATAGCTTGAGCTGGTTTTCCTTTTTATTAACCTTTAGAATAAGCTCTATTGACTGTGATGGATCTTTTTGCCCTCTTCAGTGTAAATAAGGCTATCTCAGACCCGTACCGACAGAAGTTATTAAAGCCCTTCTAAAGCTTTTACAGGCCTGGTGGGGACTCTTACTGTTTTCTTTTTAGCTGCCAGCTTTGCCCTGGCAATGACATTTTAATCACATATACCCACCAACGCCACCACCTTGTTTAGCCAGACCAAGAGGCTACAGCTCTGGTCATTATATTCCCTGCTCTTCACAATAAAACATTTGTACTCGAGCTGTCAGTAAATGTTTCTATTTAACCAGTGATTTAGTGTCCTGGATTACGCTGAAAATACTACGAACTGATGGGTTTTTTTGAAAAGGCCAAACCGCTTCTCATATTGGATCCAGTATTGCTTTGAATACACTGGGAAGACTTATGCAGGGCTGATTATATGTTGGGAGCAAATTCGGAGGATGAAAAATTGCATTGAAAGTTCTCAAAGGTCTCACATTTGAGGGAAGGCAAAGTAGATTTTCTTATCCTTCCGTAGGATTAACAGCGCCCTTAATACCAACGGATTTCCCGATGTAAAAGCAAGGAGAGCCTGTCCCTGAGCAGGTATTTCCTTGCTCCTCAGGACACATTTTTCAGGTGATTTGTGGAGTTTTCACAATGTTTCCATTAATCCTGGGATGACTGCTATGCAAATCCCCAGTCAGCACTTGGAACATCTACCAATTATGTTTTAAAAGCACAGAATTCTTAGTAGCTAGAGCAGTACTGCTTGGTACAAATTCACTTATTTACACTGGTTATGTAGAAAAGTGATAATTCTCCAAAAAACAGATCCCAAAATATTTATATAAAGTAGTATTGTATTACCATTACCACCCTCCCAAACAACAACATCAAAAGGCAAAAAGAAATATAGTTTCTTTTTAAAAAGTATGGGTAAGGTGGGCCATCTTGTTTTGGGAGTGCTTTTTCCTCCAAAAAACAGACTAGATTTTACCTCCTGGGAGGGCTGGACCACTCCTCTCACTGCAGTCAACTCATGATCTTTATAAAAATATACAGATTTATCAAAATTCTCCAGGAGCAGTTTTTAGTGTAAAGCAACGGGAAAGTGGGAAGTGCATCTTTTAAGGATTAAGGAGAGTTGAAGGCGATACATTGGTATTGTTCATCTTCTTTAGAGCTAAGTATTCTGCAGATTACCGTGTTTTTCAAGAGGAATTGTTGTCTTTAGCAACCTGGCTGGTGGGAGCCAGGTTTTCTGACTGTGCAGATGACATTAAAGTGCATAATGCTTCATCTTCACACAAGAGAGTGAAAGTATCGGAAAGTCCAAGTTTTAGATGTGTCAGAAAATAAAGCCAAACTAACTGCAGATGCAGATTAATACCTACCATACCAGGAACCGACTGTGTTTGACCAAATTTCAATAAATTCACTTATGTGATGAAAGAATTAAGGCGTTTCTGCAAAATTCTGCTACACCTCAGTCTATAACCTCAGGTATAGGTGCAATATTTGGGCCCAGATACTCTTAAAATCTTCCACTTGAGCCCTTGATTTTGCATTCTTCCAAAGAAAATCAGACTACTCACCGTATCACTCTCCTCTTTCCTTTCAGATGGCTGAAAACAAGAGCTAATTGAAAATGTGGGGTACCTGACTACGGATTCTGGGTATGAACAGCTCAAAGGCGGGTGAGATTGGTAAGTCTCTGCCTTGATCTTGCTGTGCTATCGATCCAGGTCCCACTGTCTCCAGGGGTGTATGTCTTCATCACCAAGTGCTGCTCCAGCCCCAAAGATGTATTTAGAAAAGCTTTAAAATGCTGCTTACAGTGTTATTTCACGGCCTTTCAGAAGAATGGAGTAAAATACATGCCCAAAGCTGTATTTTACACTGCTAAAGAGCTCCCTCGGGAAGAGATTCCTGGCACTATCTGAAAAAAAATTGATAGATAATAAAAGGTATTTCAAATCAAGATGATTCTATAAAAAAAAATCCCCTTTAGGAAACAGTTAGTGAACGCAACATGCTTCTTTATTCCCCTCAATGGTTTTAGAAATGAGGGTTTAGGTTAAAATATGTTATTTTTGACGTGTTTGCACGTGTCGCTGTAATCCCAAGGAAATTTTTAGCAGTAATAAAAACAAAAACAGAAATAACCTGAGTACTAATTCTAACTGTAAACTAGAAAACTTACAAAGGCTCAATACATAGCACAGTGTTATTTTATTAGCCTTTCCTTTATAGAACTTGTTGCAAAACTTCACATGTAAATTAATTGCTCCTTCATGGTGTAGACTGTGGTGATTAAAAAAGGCACAAAATCTGGAATTTTGATAAATGTGAAACATATGCTCTGCTACTCAAGGCCCGTTCTTGTGGTTTGCAGATGATACCAGGGCATCTAATAATAATAGCAGAACTGCACAGGAATAAAGGAATGATTTATTTCAAACTGCCTCAGGAAGGCAAAAACCACCGAAGAGCTAACAGGTCCTGCTGTGGGTATTTTACTGCTCCTTCTCCCTGGGTGCTCGCACTTAAGTAATTGACTCAGTTCCCAAATTACAATCAGTCCTTCCCATGTCATGAAACAGCATTTGTAACCCCTTTCCCAGACCTGCGTGGAGCGTGGTGGGAAGGGATGCTCGTGGTTTCGGTACTGCTGTAAAGAGCCCTTCACCACCACGGGGTGTGCAAAACCGATGTGACTTCTTTTCCACTATGCATTGCCATCTAGTGGCGTGTGGCCCCCGCCTGTCTCTGCAGGCAGGCAGGGTCTAACCCTGCAACCAGCTAACTCTGCCATGTCATTTCTCCCCCTTCTGTTTTTTATTGATGATTTACTTTACCGAGAATAGAGGCCCGGGTGCAAGGATCTGCTGATTCCCCTGGCTGTCCTGTATTGTAATGCTCCAATATTACCTTTTTCTTCATTTTGAATAAAAATGCATTGGGCAAAGGAACTTGGGGGAGAGGCAGTGTGAGCAGAACTGTTGGCTTTCACTTGTGGTGGTATCAGTAACCCACTCAGCTCAACCACTGAAGATATAATTGATGCCAGGTTTGCACGTTGGCATTATTTCCTTCCAAGCAAAGTAAAAGATTATATAGAATTGGATCATAAGTCTTGGCCAAAACTTTGTCTCCTGGAAGCTGAGATGACACCGTGACTTGGTGAGTGCAGATGGAACGATCCCAAAGAGTGGTGGTAGCCACCACCCCTGACTGTGTTTCAGAGTGGATGAGATGTGGTGTTGAGGGATCTGGTGTAGGGGAGACCTTTGTGGAGTGGGGGCTGATGGTTGGACTGGATGATCCCACGGGTCTCTGCCAACCTGAATGATTCTATGATTCTAATAGTGTTGAAATTCTCTTTGTGCTGTGCCCTTCCAGCACTGTATTGCTCCACAACTTGCCAGCTGGCTCTTGAGAAAGAGGCACTACTGCTGTTCCTCTCAGTAGCGTTTTCTGTAGATTTTGGTGAGGGCTGTCCACAGGAGGTGAAGGTAGGAGAAAATGCAGCCTTACCAGTATAAAGTGGCAAATGTTGGGCAATTTTACAGCTGCACATTATCGTGATTTCTGATGGCAAAGTGTATGCCTATGGAAGAATCCTAAGGAAGACCATTGTAAGAGTTTTGGGTTTTTTTTAAAGATTTAAAAAGTAGTAATAACATTAAAAATCCAACACTTGGTGATCAGTAATGGAGAGGTTGTCATTATCAAGAAATGGGTTCTCTAACTTCTATAGGTTTTAAGAATCTGTATTTTCCATAAGCTGCCAAACTGCTGGAGCTGAGGGTTCAGTACTTAAAATTATTAATTTCAGGAGTGTTATAAAGAATTCAGAGATTTTTCTGCTCACCTGAAGTTGGACAGTTATCAGACAAGGCAGAAATATATATAAGGGTTGAGCTCATTTTCTGGAAACATGGGAAGGTAAAACTGACCAAAACACCCGTCCTTTAAAAAGCTTAAAAAACATTCTACGACTTTCTTATATATTTGATTTGTGTGGAAAACACCCGTCTAAATCCAGTGAAGATACTTTTTTGGAGTAATAGTTTGTAGTAAACTTCCTAAAGTGAAGCAGTCAGTAGGTGAGCTCTGGTTTCTATAACATATACTTACTCACTCGGGCAGTTGATGACCCAGACTGCAGCGTCACAACTCTGTCATTCGAACGTATTTCGATCACGTATTCCTGGGTGTTTTGCTCAGGAAGGCAGGCGTGTATTTGTGTTACCAGCAGCTGGTGACACCAGTTGGGGGAGTTCAAACAGAGGATGTTGCGGATCTGTTTGCACAACGGGGTGTAAACTGGGCTCGTCGGGTTTCGGGTTCACAGCACTTTTCTCTTGGGCTCTCTTGGCGCCGCTCACGTTCGTCGGGCTCGCGGCTCTGGGAGAATAACCTTGATTGTGCTCTACACCTGCTTGCACTCAGGAAAAGAAACATTTGTCACTCTGATTTATATAATTGCTTAAATTGTGTTTTAATTTTAACAGCTTAAGTCTGTTGGTGGAGAAAAATGTTTTCTGAATGAAAAGTTTGATCCAAAGCCCGGGGAGCCGGGGCGAGTCTTTCCATTGACTCAAGAAATTTTGCTTCAGGCATTTTATGCAAACAATGCTCCTCTCACCCATAGCTGAGTAAAGTTACATGCTTTTCATGTTAAAAAAAAAACAAACAAAAAACCAAACCACCACCATTTCAAACAGCAATATTTGATAGAACATTTTAAGGAAAAGCACTGGAAATTAAATCTTTCCATTTTATATTTTTGATGCAATTTTAAAATACAAAGAAACCTGCATTTAGTTCTTTAAAAACCAATGTATCTGCTCGAGTATTACAAAACACACTTATTCTTGCTAAAATGGAAATTGGATTAGATTCTGCTGGAGTAAACTCAACAATTGCTTAACTTCTTTGGCGTTATTCTTCATTCCCATTAATAGGAATAACACGATACCTATACCCAGCAATTCCCAGCACTGCAGGCTCTTAAATAAACATTAGGAAATATTAGTCTCCGAGTTAACGGCTCCATTTAGCACATGACCCAGCTATGCATTTTATATTTGCCAGTAGGAATGGCAGTCCCCCTGGTTTTTTTTTTGACCACTCATTACGCTAATGCTCACAGGCATTCCTGGCCAGGCCCTTTACAGAGCGGAGCAGGTTCAGGATGTATCAGAGCCCTTATCACTCCAAGTAAACATTCAAAGCATATTTCCCCTTTGCTGAAAGATTTACATTAGCTCCCTGTTAGACAGCATATCAATTACAGCACTGCCTTTCCCGCCTGGTGGAGAGACAAGCATCCCCTCTGCTGCCACCCAACCGGAGTTTAAAGCACGGATTCTATAAAAGTAGGGTCTGGCTAAACTTAATTTAAAAAAAAAAAAAAAGGCAACAAAAGCAGGCATAGAGAGAAGAGAGATTTTAGAGAGCTGAGTCTTCAGAGCGTGAGATTGGGCACAACTCCCTGTCTGTCGGTGGCAGCTCCCTCTCTGATGCAGCTTTAGACTGTGGCAACATTAAACTTACCTTCTCCTCCTCAAATATAGACTGGGTAGAGTTGTATCACGCAGCTGAACACAGAAACATTGGTATTTCCTAGGGATATTAGATAAGATGACAATTTTTGGCTCATGGGACATTTTTTGGTTAGTTTTATAGGTTAAAAGAAAGAAAAATACAGCTAAGACAAAAACTGAGGAAAAAAAAAGTTACCAATAACCCAAAGTTTTTATTTTATATTTGTATTTAATATTATCCTATATTTTTATTCTGTACTTCCCATGAAAGCTTTCCCTTTTGCCAAATTTATTTATAAACAGTGACATGGTGTTTTTTATTCTGGGAAGCTATAAGGGGAACCAGATCAACCTAGAAATCATGACAAGAAAAACACAATTAGGAAGGAAAGAACAGGGCTGCCTGAGAAAAAACTAATTAGGAAGTTGCCCTTGGGAGAGGGGAATTGTGCATCCTGCTTAGTGAGGGGCTCCATTCTTCCCTCGTTGTCAAAGATGGGGTGTCCTCCAAAGCAGCTACTGGAACTATACGTTGCCTCTACGTATAGTGATGTCTTCGTCTGACATCTTTGTGTAAAGACTTGGAGTTTTTCTAAAAGATGTGTTATAGATGAACAAAAGTTGTGTTCAGGTGATGGCAGTGTTAGGTGCAACTCTACAGGAGACGTAAGAAACTCCCAGGTGAGAAGTCAAAATAGATGATCGTAACGGTCCTTTCTTGCTCCAGTGGCTGTGGCTTGGTTAAACTTTCCCTTCCTTATCATTTGCTTCAGGGATTCTAAAAGGAAGACTTCTTGTTACTATATATATTCAAAGCAGTGGGGTTAGTCATGTAGAAATATATAACTCCAGAATAGCCCCAGTGCAAACTGTTGATCGTTGTGTATTGTGCAGAGATGAACACAAAGGAACAAGCCCAAAGGGCTAAAGCCAGTGCAAGCAGGTCATGGGGACCTCTCTCAGTGGAACTGAAGGAGAAGTAGTGTATGACTGAATTTAAAAATAAGAAACTTAGAGTAATAAATTCATTTAAAAGTAATTAACACTTCCTCTTCTTCCCCTCAGAGCTGTTCCCAAGGCTTGAAAAGCACTTAAACAGTTTTCCTTTGAATGTGAAGTAGAAAATGGCTTTGAAAGCTCAAGCCTCAACCACCATGGGGTTTCTGAGGTTTTTGTGGGTGTCAGAATCTCACCTGATTGTGTGAAATGAAGTGTTCCACTTCAGTTTTTGTTAATGTTGCATGATCAGCATTTTTCTTATTAAAAAGAGACAAAATGTGAATGTATGTACAATTAGACATTCCCCCACAGCTCCCCGTGCACCATAAACCATTTATAACACTGGCACTCACAGGGAGAAGCAGTGTCCTTTGTCCTAAATAAATGAGCGGTGTGGGCAGGATAAGGATGATGAAACATGGACCAGTCCCCAGGAGAAGGCTGTGATGAAAGGAGGGCAGACCCACAGACTGTCCTTATGGACACAACGTAGTTCCTGCCAGCCAGAGACCAGGACCGTCTTATCCGAAGTCCAATTCCACGTGGAATAAATTTAAATGAATTCAAACTATGAGCAGAGTCCTTTCCCTGTTCCATGAATTGAGAGCTTTGGAGGTTCCTATTTTCCTGGCTTTTAAAATTCTCTCTCTCTGTGCTCAGCAGAAGTCTGTCACATTTTAAACAGCTGCTGGTTAAAATTCCAGGCAGTCGACATTTGAGGTGGTATTTTTGACACAATATGAAGTTCCAGAGTATAACTACTAACTGCACTTTATCAAGTAAATGTTCACTGGACACTTCAGACCTAATGGTTTTGTTCTACCTTAATCAAAATTTCCATCTAATCTGTCCAGTTCCTTGGTAAATGCTGCAGCCAGCTATACTGAGGCGTTCGGGTATAGAGCTCTGCTCTCTGTGACGCTGGCCTAGTTTAGGATCCTCAGGAAAAACCCAGGAAATAATCCATAGGGTCTGACTTCTGCCTGTATTTTAACTCTGCCAGATTCGTTGGCGTGCTCAGGCCAGGGCAGAAGGACAGAATTTGTGCTAAGGTGAGGGGTGGCATAATGCAAAGTTTCACTTGTAATGAAGAACGCTCCCCTGTAAAGCACCCACACAGGGAAGGAATATGCCTAATTTTCACTCTCACTTCTTCAGAAAGACCTCAGAGAAGTTGCTTTTCTGGGATTTTGCCACTTTTACAAAGTCTAGAGATACCTTGGAACTGTGAAAATAAAAAAAAGGATAAGATGTAGTAGAAGGGAATGGTGTGTTAAGTAGCAGGAAACACATTCCCTTTTCCCTCAGCTCATCGCAGAAAGCCCCATGGCCCCAGGTGCTACAGACTTGCCAAAAGGGATTTTGCTTCCCATAAAGCACTTCTTAAATATGGTTATTCTATTAACTATATATAAAATTGCAAACGATCCCAGTGTTGGGGTTTTGGGTTGGGTTGGGGTTTTGTTGTTTGGGGTTTGGGTGGGTTTGGGATTGGGTTTTGTGTGTTCGTTTTGTTTTATTTGGGTTTTGGGTTTTGGTTTGGTTTTGTTTGGTTTTTTTCTTAAATAAGAACATGTGCTTTTACGTGAGATTCTGTATTAACTGTGAATCTTACTCCACTATTTTCCACTGTGCCAAATAATGACCTGACCATGTAGCACCTACAGTCAGGGTCCAACGTTACTGGCATCAACCAGTTTGGGGCTGAATTAATTTTTCTTGTTGATAGCTATCTGCCACATGTAAACTTCGTGTTGTAATACCGTAGCTTTAGCACGATGTGAGATAACAGAACTACAGCATGGTGGGTTTGGTTACAAGAATGGCTGTGAAAATGCTTGGTTTCGTTTCTTTTCTCTTTAGCCCTGGTGACATCAGGCCCTGAGCTTAGCGGCAAAACATCTAATTGATTTTAAAAGGAGCAGGATTTGATCTTACTCTTGCAAATATACCTGGTCTTTCAGCAAGCAGAGTTTGAATATAACCTCTTCATGTTGCTTTTGTTTATAGCATTCGTGGTATTTCTATGGTTGGCGACTCATTTGCCCTGGTCTTTCAGAAGGTGTTGCAGAAGTGGGGAGTGCTGGTTTCCAGTGGGGCTAGTTTTGAGTACAAACTCATCTAATTCATGGCAGGCTGACTGATGGGTTTTTATCAGTTGTTTGTTATAGCTACATTATTTTTACTGGGACTGATATCTGCAATTGTTCCCCTTCGCTCTTTGTCCTTGCCTTTTGCTTTACTGGTGCTTTCCTCGTGCAGCAGCCTGGCCTTTAAGTCACAGCTGACCGGGCAGATTATTTCACAAGAATAGCATAATTAGTGTTCAAACATTGTATGAGTACTTCTGTCAGGTGGCTCACAGTTAAAGTTCCATTTGCACAAGTCTTACTATACGGTAGTGGTGACGGCTTTATTGTAAACACACTTCTTAGAGGCAATAGGGGATGGAACGTGTTGCTGCTTATACCTGATGCCATTGTGAGTTAAAACCTTCAGATATCCAAGCACCAGCTTTGCCAGAGATGCTTAGAAAGAGATGCCAGTATATAAAGATAATATTTGAGGTTTTGGCATCCTGGTGGTAGAGCAAAGATGTACATTCTGAAAGCAAACACCAGCCACGAGAAACACGGCGTGAGAGGTGCTTCATGGGCATGAGGCTGAGAGGTCCTGATAAGTACAGGAGCAAAATCAAAATTCATAATAATCTAAACAAATTTCATCCTGTGTAAACCCCCTCTGCTCTGCCCTGGTGAGACCCCATCTGGAATATGGTGTCCAGTTCTGGGCCCCTCAGTTCCAGAAGGACAGGGAACTGCTGGAGAGAGTCCAGGGCAGGGCTACCAAGATGATGGAGTGGAGCATCTCCTAGAGGAGGAAAGGCTGAGGGAGCTGGGTCTCTTGAGCTTGGAGAAGAGGAGACTGAGGGGGGACCTCATGAATGTTTATCAATATGGAAAGGGTGAGTGTCAGGAGGATGGAGCCAGGCTCTTCTCAGTGGCGTCCAGTGACAGGACAAGGGGCAATGGGTGCAAGCTGGAACAGAGGAGGTTCCACTTCAATATGAGGAAAAACTTCTTCAGGGTGAGGGTGAGGGAACCCTGGCAGGGGCTGCCCAGGGAGGTGGTGGAGTCTCCTTCTCTGGAGAGATTCCCAAACCCGCCTGGAGGCGTTCCTGTGTGACCTGCTCTGGGTGTTCCTGCTCCAGCAGGGGTTGGACTGGAGGAGCTTTCAAGGTCCCTTCCCATCCCTGAGATTCTGGGATTATGTGAATTTCTTAGAAACAGTGCTGCAAGAGTCAGTTCTTTCCCCAGTGCTGAGGAGTGGGTGGAAACGATTCCACAACATATGACAAAAGTTATTTAAGGTTTAATTTATCATCCCATTCATACAGGTAGATATGTGTTTGCAGACTTGCTCAAAGAATCGGTCTGACTGAAGCAGTTCTATTTCTGTGTCAAAATGCAGCCTCATAAAGAGATGGTTGCATTTCAGTGGCAGGCAATAAACTGCTCCTTTATTTCCAGCTCTGCCGTTGTACAAAAGCGCAGTTACCTGCAGTCTGTGTGTGCAACATAAAAACTCCTGGCAAAAAAGGTGGCAAAACAGTTGCTTGCACGTTGCCAGAGTCTGAAAAGATTTCCCGTCAGCATCGAAAGCAAGGGAACAACACTTCACACTCAAAGTGGGAGAAACTTCAAAATGTAAATTTAGGTTAAAAAAAAATCAAACCTCGTATAACTTGCTTACGTTTTCTGTCACAGCACCAAGGCCAAATATATCTGTGCTTTAATGGCTTTGAATGTGACTGCTTGGAACCAGGGATATATTAGATCCAGTGACTGCATAAGTGGATATCATGGATATGCAAACTTTTCCTTTAATTCCTGTTCTTAAACCCTTTTATAGTACATGTCAGCCAGTCAAGCGGTAATGCAATACTTCAGAGTAAAAGAACCTCGTCAGTATTTTTGGGCTAGAACTGTTTTGTGTTAGATTTCACAGACTTTAGGGAAGCTTGCCTTCTTATTACTGAAGATTTTGCATGTGATAAGCCGAATTTTGCTTGTCCTAATCAGGTAAGCATCCTGCAGATTTCAGTTAGTCAGCTCCCCTGGCGACGTCTAGCTCGCTGTTGGCACAGGGAGGACTTCTCTGGTTATGGAAAGCAAGGGCCTCAATATGACACAGCACTGGATTCCAGTTCAGAGAGGAGAGGCAGAAACGGCCACGGTAATACTTGGGTGTCTCAGCACTGCTGGTAATAAGTGCTTTAAGATGTGAAAGTGGGAACTTGGAAAGCAGGCCACCACGTACTCCAATATAGACGGGGATTTAATACAGCTCATTTATAACGGGTGATTGCTTGGAGGCATCGTGGACAAAATCCTTAATGTAAGAGCAAAAAGTGTAGGCTGTCACTTTCCGTTCCAGCCTTTAATTTCGATTGTATGAGCAGGAGCAGCTGTGTGCTACTATCAGGCATATGAAGTTTTCAGTGCTAAAAAGGCAGCTGGGCTGGAAATACCCCAGAAGTACATATCCATTTGTCTGGTTAACTTCAGCACTTAGACTATCAATCAGGTCAGCCTGAAGAAAAATGAATGACATCAGTCAAAACAATAGGATATCTCTGTGCAGTGATTAGCTCCATGTAGTACAAAAACTTAAATAATTTGGTCTTTGAAAATGTGATGATTGATTGGCTTCCATTAGGCTTGGATTTTAAAACATTCCATGAACTCTCAGATAAAATGGCACTAAAATGTTATTGCAATAACCAAATAAATCATATTAGACCATAGTGTATATAAGTACTTTAAAACATTATAGATACTAGAATTCTGTGTATAATAAAAAGGTGAAGAATGTAATCCATGATTTTTTTTTATGCTCTCATCTCACACCAGCATTATCTCAGGCTGTTTTCAAGTATAATGTTCCTAAGGATATGAATTTTTGAGTTTGCTTTAATATATGATGTATACATATGTTAAAGTTGCCCAGTTCTAGTTATATTTGGTCAAAGGGAGGTATTTTAAGCTGTCACCATGCAGAATTTATCCAAGCTTTTGATGGTGATGCTGGTCATTTAGCTCGATCTCAGCCCTGCAGCCAGCTTGCAGTTGAGAAATAGGCAGCTACCCTTTAAGCACAGTGCATTTTCCAGCATCAGGTTTTGTGGTTCAGTTTGTGGTGCTGCAGTTCTGGCCAGAGGACCTCTGACACACGGTAAAGTTTAGCCTTGAATCTCATGTAGAGGGATAAAACAAAATCTTGCCCTGATACATAGGGTGGCAGTGCGGTTAACACTTGTAATTTATGGTCATTCTCCTAATATTTCACTTTTGCTTAATGACCCAAACTCTGCTGGCAGATAACTCTGCAAATCATCTCTTACTTCAAAACAAACCCTAGGCCCAATGCCTGCAAGATTGCCTAAATATTGTAAGCCCTACGGATCATAAATCAGAAGACAGGGAAAATAGTCCTATCAAACAAAGTTTTATTTCATTGTTTTGGGTTTTTACTCGTGCATCTTGAGCAGTGGTGCTGAGCTTTGGTAATTGTTGGCATTGTAAACCTTCAGAGAACAGAAGGCAAACAGCAGGCATGCAGCCCTCCAGTGTCAGTTATACTGTTGCCCAGTGCTGGAAGTTCTTTTCTAATGAGTGAAAAATGAGCATATCCAGAAGGTCCAGATATTTTCTAAATAGCCTTTACATGTTTGATGGCATTGGCTCTTGGTCCAAACACCACCACCTGTGATGGAGGCCATTGCTTCATACTGGAAGTATTAATCACAACTTAGCATATTTTTGCAATGAATGACAGGCTTCAATGAAAGCATCGTGTTTGAGACTGTCTCACATTTTTGGGCTGAGAAGCTGGAGAGCCACTACCTGTGGAGATAGGATGTCCCTGGGAAGGTGCCCAGGCCGGGGCAGGGGGTTGCTGGGCAGGGCACTCTCCATAGATTGACAGGCAGGGGCTGTCACCCGTCTTTTGCTGCTTCTCCATATTTAGAGTTAGTCCATTCCAGGGCAACGTAAACAGGTTTAAGTGCTGACTTTCTGGTAAAGTGTTTTATTTTGCAAACGCACTTATAGAGTTGAGAGGCAGATGAAGACCCTGCTGTCTTTCAGGTGGTGGCTGTTTCCTTTCTGCTGTGGTGGCAGTGGAAGCAGTTAAACCTAATATATTTTGCTGTGCATTGGAATAGAGGAATGCTGCTCACCCTACAGCACCCTTTGCTGTGCATCCCCAAAGAGGTGCACCTTCACCATTTGTTTTGCATCCCCAAAGTGGAACTAGCTAATATCTGAAAGCTCTAGCCTAAGCTCAAGATCTTTCGTGTGGTGGAGCTTGCTGAGGTCTAGCCCTGACAAGTTCTTTGCCATAGAGTTGCTGCAACAGGAGGAACTCGAGGGATGGCAGGTAGCTCCACAGTTGGGCTCCAACTCCAGGGACCACCGTGTTGCTGGGTGGGATCAGCTCCTGCAACGGGGCACTGCAGAGCTCCTTCCAGCCGGCCAGAGGTCACAGGGGAACGGTTGAATCTTTCCAGTGTTGATGCTGGTTCAGCAGTGAGTTCCTCCACAGGGCTCTGCTCATCCTTTTCTCCGAGGGCAATTGGGCGGCTCTGTGCAAAGGGGACAGGGTGCCAGACTTGCTTCTTTGGAGCGCAGGCAGGACTCTGCTCGAGAGATCTGGGTTGCTCGAATGAGAAAAGTAAAGATTTCAAGGAGTTGGCAAGAAAAAAAATTAGAAAATTGATTGTGATGACAGTCTGTTGATACAAAGTACGTCAGAAGTACCAGAAAAAAGTACACCACCAGAGTACCAGAAAAGCACCAAAACCTAAAATATATTTTTAAAATATGCATTATATTATTATATCATTAGGTGCAAGTCTTGCTGCATCACATCTTTGTATTGCACTGTGTTTCTGAGGAGTGAAACGTCCTCTTGGGTTACTCACAAAACCATCACTGCTTACCCAGAGGAGATGTAGGTTATGTCTCTGTTGTGCAAGAAATAAACATCATCTGAGATACGTTACTAAAGCATAAAGTATGTCAGGACATGGTTTTTCCCTGCATGGAAAATATTTTTAACTATAAAAACTGTACTACTTTAAAACTGGGAACCTGGTGTTCACATTCTATGAGTAGCTTGCTTGTTATCTCAAGAATCACTGCATTATTGCAGATTGCCAAATGGCTGAGGTTCAGGGAAGGTTATATTTGGGTTTTCACTATTATCCTCCGTTTTCTCATGCTTCATCTTTCTTCAAGTATGTAACTCCTTTGGGATGAAAAGTTTTGTGTTTGTCTGTGATGCAGAATGTCTGTGGGAGAGGTTGAAGGAGTAGAGCTGCTCCTTCTAGCAGCCCTCAAATGGGAAGGTTTTCTTGCAGATTTTTTTTGTTCGTTATCACAGGATTTTAATTTGCCCAAAAGCTGTTTCTCTATGACGTGGATTTATATAATTTATACCTTTACTCAGCAACCTTTAAAATTGCTTTAATATCCTCCTTTTGTGATTAGGCAGATATGAAATCTATTAAAAACTCCACCCTAACAGATTTAAATTTGACTTCATTTCATTGTATGGAACCTTTTAATATTTTTTATTTCTTTCATACTCTTATTTATATTCCACCATTCTTTTCTATCCTAAATTTGCAACTGATAATATGTATTTTCCTCCATCCTCTGGCCAATCTTTTAATTTTCATTTTCCCTATGTGTTAGGTAAAGTTAGCTGTAGAAGTGAAGTATCTTGGGCTAGACAGAAGGATCACAGAATCACAGAATTTCAGGGATTGGAAGGGACCTTGAAAGATGACTATAAAAATTTCTTACTAATCAACTTTTTTATTTCTAAAGTTATACCAGTGCAGAAAAATTGGCCAAAAGGTTTGTAGTGAGTTATAACAACAAAAATATCAAGAAAGCATCTATTCTTTTTTCTCCCAGAGTATTTTCTGCTTGTTTTCCCAGCGCTGGCTCCAGCAGTGTACTTTAATAGAAAGCATTTTGGTGTCACTGTGTTCCTGCACCAAAGCTGATATCCCTTTAAAACATGATTTCTTCTGTCATCCCTCACGGGGATGCCACAGACGATGCTCCTACAGTACTGCTTAGAGTAGCGTAACCTCACGTTTCTTCTGGCCCCTGCTCTTCAGCCTGAGAAAGCTGATATTCCGCCCTTCTCTGCTGAGCTGGAAGAAAATACCGAATGAAATGCATTTCCCTTTCACTCCTGTGGGTGAGTCACAGATGCTCGTGTATGTACTCCTGGATGTGGTTTTTAGTTCTCTGACTAACTTCAACAGCTCTAGAAGTCAGCCTTGCCGTGTCCTAACCTTTCCAGGGAGTGAGGTCCAGCTTTTAGAAAGTTCCTCCAGGACGAGCTCCTGCAGTGCCCTTTCCAGCACGCCGTGTGGACACAAAAGTAGGATTTCAACGCATGGCATCTGCACAGCAGGGCAAAGTCCTGAGAGGTGCTTAGTTATGTATGTATGGGGTTGTTTGGAGCTTCACTGTACCGCTTACTGCTTTTCTTCTGATGTGGCACTCCCTGTTGCTCGGTCTGGACCCACCTAATCCAGGTGTGTGCTTCTTCAGATCAATGAGTAACACCCACGTTACTCATACCACATGCCTGCACCACACAGGAAAAGGGCACTGAAATAAAACAGAAGGCAGGGTATGATTCTCTGCAGCAACATGAGCGCTTGGTTGACAAGTTTATGTCATCGAAGGTCCTCTCTACACATTTACAGCACATCATTTTATTCCTGTGTGCTGCTGGACTTCCCATTGATGACCTGGAAGCTGTTGAAGGCTTAGGCAAGTCTTATCCAGCTTTCATACAAGTTGTTTAGATTCTGGTGGACATCTAAGCCCTCTTCACTTTACATCAGAGCGCTACCTCAACTTTTTGCTTTCTTAGAAAAAGCATTTTAGGTTTACCATATTGTTTTCTTCCCTTACTGGCTTAACATCTTGTAGATACTGCAAGTAGAATGAGAGGTTTGTTCTGTGATCTGTACACCTGAGTTTCCTGGACTAGACTCCAAAATTGTCTAAAGTCATTTAGCTGTTTGTGGAAATTTTACCCGGAGAGAGAAGTATCTCTCAGCAGCATCAGCTTAGCTGCTGAGCCAACAGGTGATCCCTGCTCCTACTGAAATGGCTGAAATTGCTGCTGAAAGAGTGAAAGTGTGGAAGACCTGGGTATTGTTGCATTGCAAAGGTGTGGGGTCGAGATCAGTTGTCTGCATAAAATATTCTTCCAGTGACAAAATAGCAAGGAGGCAAACCTGGAACAACCTCCAGATCTGTCTAGCAAAATATTTCCCAAAAGGTTCAGGTGGATAAGGCAGCGGTGAGAAACCTGAGGAATTTTTTGCATTTTGTTTCTGGTACTTTATCTGTGTGTCTGATCCCACACCTGAGCTTATAGAGCTGCTCAGAATTTCAGTGTCAAACTGTATGAGATTTGTCAGGAGTTAGTATTCAGTAGGACAGTTGGACACTGGTTTTCACATTAAGGAGCCCTGTTTTCCTGCATCAGCCACAGACTTTCAAGATTTTCTTACTTGCTCTTCTTTGTTTAAGGACAACAATTCAATCCAGTGAGTTTGTTGGTCCTGACCTGGTTAAACTGGGTAGAGGACCATGCATAAGCATAATAAGGGCTTTCCACCTTTGGTTTCCTTATTTTACCTAGGAGGGGAACCTCATTAATCCCAAGGTAAACATGGAACCTGTTAAAGTACTGGGTAGGGTACTTTGCCCAGGAAAATAGGAGCTCTTTTACAGAACCGATGAGGAAAAATGATACCAGTGCTTACACATTTCCTCAAAAACATCACATTCTGCTATGGCTTTGTTTAGGTTTCAACAGGGTTCAGTAGAGGATCCTGCTAATAGTTTTGTTGGGACGGACCAAGGCTGTCTCTACAAATTATGTAGTACATAAGATAGTTACAAATTCTGCTGAGATAATTTTTAAGAGTAAAAACGAAAAATACTGGCCAAGCTGTTGGGGAGACAGAAATCAAAGAAACGAGACAGACTTGGGCAGGCCCTTCTGCATGCTTTCACATAAAAAAATTCACCTGGGATATCCACTGATACTGATCTGTTCAGTATCAGTCCTACAATTATCCCTTCTAAGGCTTTTCTTCCGTGAAAGGCAGCTTCACCAAACGTAATGACTTGGCTTTGCTGCAGGTTCCTTCCTGCTGGAGGGGAGAGATCCACAGTTTTTGTTGAGCAGCATGTCAGCATACTTCATCACAACTTTGGGAAGAGCATTATTCAGGAGTATGAAGCACAAATAGTACATGGACTCCGTTATGCCTGGTAATATAAGGCAGATAATAATGTGCAGTGCATTGTTACTTGAAAGTAAGCCCCCTCTGTTAGAAACAGAGATGGAAACAACATCACCTCTTAGCACTTCATGGTTTTCTTTACAGGCCTGTGCTTCTGTCTTAAATGATATGTGAATATTCTCCATTACTGTCTACCTACCGGAGGCTGTGTCTTAAAGCCAAGTAATTCACTACTTCTGCCTGGAATTAGCCAAATCTGTTCATAACAGATTACCATCAGTAGCTTTTATAGCGGTGATTATCAATTCCAATTGTCTGCCAAGTGGCATTAAAGTTTAGTGTTTCCATCCTCCTCGTCATTAAGCACATGTCAAACTCAGAGTAACTGGTAATTTCTGCAATTAAGGCCACCATTATTGTTTCCTTTACTTAAACGGGGAGTCCAAGTGCCTTGGTTAAATATAGCCACCGGTTGTTCCCACACACACTTAGGGTCTCTGTGGCAGAGCAGTATTAATCCTGTCAGAAGATACAATTAATAAGATACCTGTAGATTAAGTTTGCTACTGGGAGCGCAAACCTTAAAAGCTCACCTACTCTTCAAGGCATCAAATTTGAGGAAAATCCAGGAGGATTTTCAGTCAAAGGAATGGCCTGGAATATTAAGAACAGAGAAATATAAGTTTAAAACTGTTGCTTATAGTTACACCTGCACTTAAGGATGTAGAAATGGGACAAAACACCCACATACGGCCAGATCACAACCTTTTTTTGTAGCTGTTAATGTTAGGAACTCAATTTCTTATTTGAAAAAAATGAAGCAGGATTCATTGATATGCTCTGCAGAGAACAAGCAAAGCTGAGGAAAAGCACTACAGGATCCTGCTGAACAGGAAAGAGACAAAAACCATCCTGGAATTCTATGACTGGTTCTTACAGTACCTAGTTCAAAGTCCATTTTCCTCCTACAGAAGGGTTTCTTTCTGACTCCCTCAGTAGCCTGGATGTTATTTCCAGTCCTTAATTCTTTTATTTCTGAGCATAGATGATAAATTAAACCTATCACTATAAAGCCATCCATTTGCAATACCCCAGTTTGTCTCTGCACCATGAGTGAGGATGGACGGTAAGGGGGTAACTGATAATCCATTTACCACTGGCTATCATTAATTAGGATGAATATTAGTATTTGCAGGTCATAATTTACCTCAGAGTCTAGTTACTGTTTAATAACTTCTAAAATAAGTTTCCATCTTGTTTCACAAGCACAGAAGACTTATACAATAAGAAATTACGTGGTACTCGGAGCCAAGTGTCAGCACTGCAAAGCCACAGAGACTCCACAAGTAAAACTATGATTCTGTGAAAGTTAAACTGGCAAATTGTTTCTGTTTAACAGAGGTGCCCTTCTCTACAAAACAGGACTAGGGAAGAAGGCGGTATCACTCCCTTACTGCAGTCTTTTCTGCTTGTTGGTTTAAGCCCAACTGTAATGTTATTTAAATGTTGGGTTCTGGATTTGATTGAATGTGTCTTTATTGGGAGAAGCAATGCTCTTATATGAATGTGACACAGTTTTCTTTTTCCGAGGGAAAACAAACCTATTCAAGTCACTTAAAGAAATGTGTAAAAGCTACAGTGACCTTAATTTAATCTGAGTGTATGTTTAATCACCTTTAAGGCACTTAAGGGATTTTGTTGATTTATGTATTTATTAACAGGGGTTCTTTTAGATCCTGCTTCATGAATATACAACCCCTTCAAATTAAGAGTAGTGTTTTGAATCTATTCTCTCTTTTGGCCCAATCTAGTAATTCCTGGAATGGGCCGTACAGCCTGTATAAACTGCTGAAGGCCCCATACCCTGCAGAGCTACAAAACCAGTGGGTAGGTAAAAATGGGAGACAGAAATGGGAGGTGGCATGTTTTTAGTTGGCTGGAGCAGAGCTGTTTCAGGATAAGTGGTTAGCCCCTGCCAGCTTAGCCAGTGCTTTCCTTCCCTCTTGAAGCACCTCTTTCCCCCAGGAGCGCTTGTCGTCCCTCCTTCCTCGAGATGTTATGGAGTTATAATTTTAGTAAGACTGCCAATGACTAGGTGGACATGTTTTGAAAGCTTTTTCAGCTGAACCTAGGCAACATTATTAATTTAACTCAGACATAGGTACCTATACTTTGCACTTCCTATACGTAAAGAAAAAACCTAAAACCCCTATAACCTTCAAAATTTTGAAATACATATTGGTCATGTCCATGCAATATGGCTGTCCAGAGCAGATATACTTCAAAGCAATTTCAAGATTTATTCCAACTGTAGATGTTAAAGCTGTTCTGAAGCAGAGGAAGGACAACTGAATGAGTGTGCATATACACCCCAACGCAAACACCTACCCCACGCACACAGCAGTTATTGATTGACTTCATCGGCCCCTGGTGGCCCTGGGAACGTCCAGCATCTCCAGGCTTAATCAAATCTATTTATTTCATCCTTTAATTTGATCTTACTGGTAACCTTCCCTGGTCCACTGTGAAGTGCACAGGGACCTCACCAAGGTGCCTCTTCTCTGCTGGAGGTGGAGGGAGTCAAGCTTCTCCCACCAAAACAGAGACTTTATCCCAGTGAATTCTGCAGAAATTGGGAAAACTCTCCTTGTTATAGAGGAGGGATGAATCACAGTTCCCTCAGCTCGGTATAATACCTCTCTCCAGAGCCAAGAGTCTGTCTGACATGGTCTGATAAGAGATCGGTCCTGTGAGAAGAAGGTCCAGGCTCAGAAGTGCCTCCATGGGAGTGAACTGAGAGACAGGCCATGAGATGTTCTGCTCTCTCCGTCCCTCCACCCGTCTGATGGTTCCCCAAAAGCACTGTCACATCTCTTTATTTTGGCGATAAATAGCGATAAAGCTGCTGTGTCGAGCAGAGTGGTGAAAGGGAGCCAAGCAGAGCCATCCCAGCCCTGACAAACCCCAGGCACGGCAGCCCTCTCAGGCACTTGTTACAAGCACATAAACACTTGCTGTTTCAAGATATGGGAGAAGGGCAGCAGCTGAAAACAAGCTAAATCAGAGGGCCTGTGTGGCTCTGCTATTTATCAACTCCTAATTAACTGTTAATTTGCTGGTCTCTGGGTTCAAGCTCAGCCTTAATTCATCACAGGCTGCAACGACAGTGTCAGGGCCAGGGGAAGGTGCTCCCCACAGCACTTCAGCACTCCTCTCATCAACAAAATTATGTGACGTGGAGCAATTAATACGTCTGTCCGCAGCGGAGATAAGGCTGGGTGTAAAATGCAGCAGCATGTTGAAGCAGCCTGGGCAGGATGGAAGCACGGGTGAGATGGCTGCCATGGTGGGACTGACCCTGCAGAGGGACAAGCTGGGAGGTCTCCTGGCAATTGTAAACTACCATTTCCAGTTGCACCAGGATTTAGGAACTAAAGCAGTCCTAAAGAGTCACTACAAACTCTTTAGCCCTGGCAGAGTGGTAGGGGTTATTTTTTCAATTCTTTGCTTGTGCATAGAAAATGGTAGGGCCAACTTCTACATGCCCACAATCTTATCATATCGACTCTAACACATTATCTCTCCACCAAAGTTATCTTTCCAATGCATTATCTCTTTAAAAAAAAAATATATTAAAAGAAAGATCGTCCTTTTTCCCCTGAAATGTTTCTCCTGTGACCTAATACAATCTCACAGGGCTCTGTTGCAGGGCACTCCCCATTGGTACTTTCCCTAAAATTTCTTCATCAAAAGGCTTGTCAGTCATTGAAACAGGCTGCCCAAGGGAAGTGGTGGAATCACCATCCCTGAGGGTATCCTGAAGGTATGTAAAAGATGGGCAGACGTGGTGCTGAGGGACATGGGTAAGCGGCAGCTTGGCAGTGCTGGGTTAATGGTTGGAGCTGATCTAAAAGGTCTTTTCTGACCATACGGACTCTGCGATTCTTCCTAACAAAGTGTTTAGTACAGAAAGTGGCTCTGTTTGGGCCATGGGTTCAAGGCCTGTTGGATTGGGCTCCCAGACCCCCAGGCGTTAATCCATGGGAAGAGTCCCACAGATTTACCAAGTGCATCAAGTTAAGAGCATGCTTAGGCATGAGGCTGTAAATGCTGGTGGTAGGAAACGGGGTTTATGTTCTATCTGGAACACTTGCAGCACTCTGTAAACAGCTTTTAATAGTAAGACATGTTTGCTTTTTGTTATCGGGCTCCAAACTCCCTGTTTCTCGGTGCTGGGATCTGCTCTGCCGTCCCCACGGAGCTGCCGGCACACACACTGCTGCACCTATCGTTTTCCCTCTCATTATCAAAATATTTTAAAAGCAGCAGCAGCAGAAGGAAAATATTGTCCCCAGAGGAGGTAAGATGAGGAAGACTTTTAACACAGAGGCCTCCTCGAGAGCTTGTGACATTCATACACTTGGTGCCACTTCTTATCCCCTTGTTATAACACCTAGTTAAGGTTCTCCCTTTACGGTCTTTCAGGCAGAGAGCACCTTATTAATGTCAGGCCTCCGGGTCTGCCCGGCACGGCTGGGCTGCTGCCTGCTGAACTGAGCCCTGCCTTTCAGGGGATAATGGCTTTGGGGGTGCCTTGAATTAAAGTTAAGGGGCAAGTTACCCTAGTTAAGAGTGCTTTTTGTGCCCTGATAACAGAAAAAGCTTTATTGTTTCCACTGAAATTTGGCAGGATGCTCAAGTATTTATTGCAGTCTCGGGAGCCGGGGTGTTGCTTGTCAAACCTGGCTGCTTTATTAACACTTGAAAATCGCCTACTGCACAACAGTAGCTTTTCACTGGGATTTCAATAAACCCGTCAGCATTGAGAGGTGACCTGCAAATCCAGCATCCCCCTTTTTCTCTCTACTGCATCTTAGATTTGGGGGAAATGGCTCCAAGTCCAAATAATGTAGCTCATGTCTGTGTTTGCAGTTGGACTCATTGAACCCAAATATATAAATGTCTTGATCAAAACCAAAGGTATCTCTGGATCAATAGGCTCGGAGGCAAATTGCCTTGCTTCGCTGGAGGATTGATGGGGCAAATTCAGAAGGAAAGGGAGGGAGCCAGGGGTGTGGATTCACAAAAGCAAACAGAGAAACTTAGGAAGGTTTTGTGATTTACCCAATCACTTGGAATTACCCACCTCACCTCTTCATTGGAGTTCTTGCTTTGGAAGGATGGATGAATTGCATGGAAGGAACCCAGAGGTTCTGAAGGTTTACAGCCTTGTGTGTATGGCCTGTTATTGATTGCATGCTGGGCTGATTAGCATGATAAAATATAAATTATAAAAATATAATCAGTTTATCAATTTCTTTAGACTTGTGTTGAATTTGAAGGTAATTTGTTAGGCCCTTGTAGGCTGCATTCACTTTGCAACCAGAAGTACAACATTAATTTTGCAAATGCAGCCACATTTGGGAACTGCAGGCAGGTCTGAAGGCTGCAAAACCCTGGTGAGATGCTTCAAGCTTTTTCTGCAAGAGCGTCTGGATTGTACCGCCGAACCCTCCTGAGCTCTGTGGCAGATGAGGTGGCACCGGCAGAGCACTGAGCTCACCTCACGGCGTTGTGCACAGAAGCACAGCAGAAGTTGTAGGACTATGAGCAATAGAGAAGAATCCCGTCATCTTGGGTGCTGTCTCTGCATGGTTGTGTCTGGGAGTTTATCTGCGCTAAGAGATGGATCAATTTAGTAAGAAAAATTAGGAGGGCACTGCTGGCTTATTTTTGCGATGGCGTGTGAGGTGCTTCCACTCAAGCTTTGTTGCGGCTTTGTCTTCAAATCTCTGAAGAGGAGATCAGAATGATGGAGCTTCCTGCACAGGGACTTTGCATTTTCAACACAGAGCTTGTTGCATTAGGAAGAATGTGTGGGGCTTTTGTATTCTCATGAAAATGGTGAACGGCTTTGCATCTCCACAGGAAGGAAATGTATTGCCTCTGGAGGATCACAGTCCTCCAGCAATTGGCCAAGGAGCTGTGAAGGTGAATACTTGTCTCCTGAGCCTGCAGACAGCACACAGCCAGCTCCTTGCCAGTTCTGGGTGCTGCAATGGCTTACACTGATACAGGCAGTGAGGCTCAGCGTTTTGGCACCAAAATGAATAGAGAAAGGTACTCACATAATAGGCACTTGCCCCTTTTACCTCCCACCCCTCTTTCGTGGTGGTAAGATATATGTGCCCTGTTTCTTGATGCCAGAAAGCTGGCTATACCTGCATAAAATAAATACCCTCATGTATAAACCACCTTTTTCTCTGCTACAGGCTAAAATGCTCACCACTCAAGCTTTAAAAATGGGATCACCCTTACTGATGGTCTTGGGAAAAGCAGCAAGGTCTTCTGGTGCTTGTGAACACAATAGATGGTCCCTTGACAGTGTTTCACCACTGAGCCATGGGAGATGGTTCTCCAGACTTGAAGACTGCTCACCACAGACAGCTGGGAGAGGTGGAGGGATAGACTGACTTTTCTTCCTCCAGAACGGGTGTGCAAACCATCAGGTCAGTTGATACTTGAGCTTTGTTATGCCCGTGTATTGGTGTTCTGGGTGAACTGGCATTTGTGTCTCTTCTTAAGTTTAAAGTGGAAACACATTTGTTTGCAGTCTCAAGTGCATCAGTTATTGCTCATTAATTATCTAACTTTGCAGATGTGGTTTTATCTCATAGTCATTAACTGTGTTTTCCAAATAGTCTTTAGGATTTAGGATGACAACTGGTCTTTAATGGTGGGATATAGTTAAAAAACAAAAAAAAAGGAGTGAAAAGTCTCTTTAAATGATTGTAAACCCCCCCAGTATTCCATCATGAAAAGGAAAAATACCCTACATACTTTGTGTCCTTAGGCACTAGGTGCCCTCTTTTCCCAGTCCACTTTTCATTAACGTGCCAGACAGACAGTGAATTGCCAACAGAATATAAAATGCTTATTGGCCTCTGATTCAATTTGATGACAGCTTCCATCCCCATAATGGGTGCAGCCCAGTTAATGCAGCCCTTACAGCCAACCGTTATGAGAAGCGTAGGAACAACAGGACTTCTGTATTTTCTCAAGTTCTATGAGATAAATCCTTCATTGCCCCTCTCCACTCCCAGATGATGTATATGCAGATATCCTTCCCTGAAATAAATATTTGCATGGAGGCAAAAGATGGTAATGAATTCCTAGTTAATGAGTTCCAAGTGAAATGTTATAGGGTTTTTTTATGTAGTTGTACCGTACCAACGTACATGTATCCTGAGGAGTACTCACTTCTGAAAATAGCTTGATTAAACAAAACCTCTGTCACTTAAATGAAGAATATAAAAAAGACCCTTTAAAGTCGTTGAACATCTTGTGCTGAAAAAGCTACATATCCTCAAATTTGCCTGATTATTTTGACTGATACTTTGTTTTCTCTCTACATCTCTACATCTTCTTTAGAGTGACACTTAAATACATCATAATGATTTAAGACATACTTCATCACCACGTTATCCCTTCCCTTTGACCAGAGCTGGAGACTTCACTGCTAATTCACTCATCTGCAGCGGGAGAGGAAGAGTCCCCTTAAGCTCCCTTATCTCTCCTTTCAAGTTGGCCTGAGACTAATCTAGACTTCCCAAAGGCCTTCTTTCTAAATACGTACTCTGTCTGGCTCAGTGATGTTCATGGGTTGTCAGTTGCTGAACACTAATTAGCAAATTCAATTAACAGTGGCTTGAAGACGTTCAGCACCTTCACAGGATTGATCACTAAGGTTGGGAATGGAAAGGTGGCTTCCCCTAAATAAAAAAAATGCCTCTTTCCATTAACTGTAGATAAACTCAGGCATTTTTGTCTGTTTTGAACAGTAAATACTTCAGTCTTTGAGAGGCTGTTAATTAAGAGATGAGATGTACTTCCGTGACCTCAGCTTGGTTGCTCTTCTTCCCCGTTCATTTTCATGCCTGATTTCTTTTGGTGACAAGGTTAGATGTCTTTGCTTTCTTTCTGAAACTATATTCTGTGTTGCTGGCAGGTAAGAAATTCGGCATGAAGAGATCGCTTTTGATTACCCTGGAGTGTGAGCCAGTATGTGAGAGTGTGGAAACTAGTGTGTCCTAAATCCAAGCGAGGCCCGTGCCCCCTTGACTTTCAGGAACTGAGGAGCAATTACTGGTCCATTTGGAGAAGAGGTGGGCCTTGCATTTATTTGAGAGTTTTGATGAGCAAGCATGGGAAACAACAGAAATGGCAACGGGGTCTTAATCGGCATCTCCCTGAGCACTGAGCTGGTTTCCAGGCTGACCAGTACAACTGGTGCTGCTGCCCATTTCATGTAGGCAGTTCCTGTGAAAGTAGCCTAGGAAACCTGGACCAAACTTGTGCTTTGGTTTTGCTTTGTGGGTGTGCTCTGAGGGCGCATTAGGGTAAGGGGACGAGTAGTGAGACTTCTGGTGATGGAGTCCACATGTCAAGCTCTGTCCTGTGACGGAGACCAGGGAAGGACTTTGGTCCCCTTGGCGGGGGAAGCACCAGAGTCCCTAAAACTGTTTGTAGTGTCCTCCAGTACCATTGGAAAGTGCTTGTGAACCTTTCCTGGTGGTTTCTGGGAAAGAAAGGCTGAGGAACCTGTAAAAGGTTCCATAGGGACCTGCTTATGGACTCAGGCTCTCTAGGCATACCTTTCCAGTAACAACTACAGGTGATGTAAATCCAATCTCTTGAGGGTCTGTAAGCATAAGTTTCTTGTGCCATTCTTGTTGGCTCTCCAGGTGCTGCCCCTGAAGGGCACAGGTTCACGCCTCCCTGTGGCAGCCCAGAGTTCCTCTGAGTTAGAAGAAATGGAGAGCTGCACCTATGGGTGGTGGATGTCTGTCCTGAGGGACCCACCACTCTGTCTTTTCTTTGTTTCTCCTGCTTCTCCAGCCTTTTGAAAAGCAAAAGCCTGAGAAATGTTATGTAAAAGGACTCTAGAACCAAGGTGCTATGGGCAAATCTTGCTTTAACTGAGCAGAGCTTGTTTTACTGTTACCTGAACCGTGTCCCTGCCTCTGTGTAGTCCAGATCAGAGATTGTAATTACCCAGCCCAAGAAAGTCCTCTTAAATTTGTAATTTATGGGAAAACTGGAGGAGAAAACAGACTTTTTACTTTCCCTCTTCCCGAACCAGCAAACCCTCAGTGTCAAGGTACCATATGCTGCATAAACCATTTGCAAAACAGTTTTTTTTAGGGTTTTGTCTGTCCACAAGGACAACTGTGTGCCTGGACTCGCTGCACAGCTCCCAGTTTGAATAAGAGCATCGTGTCTGCATATGTGAAGTGTATTTAAAAACTATTGTTAGTGGGATCAGATTATCAGTAATTTAATTTTAATGGGGATGTTTGTGCTGAAATATCTATAAATATGGAGAGCCAGAAATCATCTGCCTTTAATTGATTCTCTTGATAAATCAGTTCCTCAGACTGCACCAAATTACCTTAATGAGGAAAAATCCTTGTTTATATCAACAACATTTAGCCAAATGTGGAATGTTTATAGCAATAATTCAACAATGTCCTTCAAGGAGCACAAACAATAATGATGAATGTTCAGGTTGTGCCGTTCTCTCTGTTCTCTTTCCTCCCATCAAATAAATAATATGTTTAGTTTAAAAATAAATGGCAATGTTCTGGGTAAGCAGTAGTATTGCTGAAGGGGAAATGGGCTAAATTATAGCACTGAATTATTTGCTTAGGTAGGCGAAGGTCCCACCTAGTTTGAAACAGACTGTGCACAGACTTGCCCTGAGCTTTGCCTTTATTTTAGGGACAATTTTGTTAATTTGTTACTTTAAAAACAAAGTAAACTTTGAGTAAAGCTCTACAGGTCTTAGAAATTCCTTCCTCTGTTCCAGTCCCACCGAAGTGACTGATTCCCTGCTGGATACACCTGCTGGCACCAGGCACCAGACTCTCCCCATGGGTTTTGTGCCCAGGCTCCTGGCAGCGAGACGGGATCCCAAAACTTGCCATGGGGATTTGGAAATGTCTGGAGGTATTTAAAAGCTGGGCAGATGGGGTGATGAGGGACATGGCTTAGTGGTGGGTTTGTCAGTGGTGGGTTGGGGGTTGGACTCGATGATGTTCCCTTCCAACCTCAACCATTCTATGATTCTGTGATGTTACTTGAATTTCAGGACGTGCAGCTTCCTTTCCCTCCGTGTCCTCACTTGGTGCTGTCGCCACAGTGGCAGCACCCAGGTGAGATGGGCACAGGGAGGTGGGCACCATGTGACCAAACACGATGGCCTTGCTGTTGCTGGTGGAGGCTGTTGGTTGAGGTCTGACACCTCTGATGTTGAGCAGAACGTTCCAGCTATCTACAGGCACCGAACTGTTTGATGACAATGCAGGCTGGGAACAGCAGAGGAGGAGGAGGGAGACGTGTATAAAGAGGATAAGAAGAAGATGGTGTGGAAGAGACTTGTTCAACTTCTGGGCTTTTTTTGTGAGGAGAACCCAATCCTTCTTGATGGTATAAGTTTGGGGCCACAGGGTTCACCCTTATGGAGATTTTTACTGCTTTGCTTCATCGCTCTTTTCTTCTTTTTAATTAGATCAAGTGAGCTCTATATGGATCTGTTTGTGGTTAGGGCTAAGCAAGGCGTCCTCAGCAAACAATTTTTGCTAATGAACTTGGTGTGTTTCTCTGATTTTTTTTTAATTGCTCTTTCCTACATAATTGTTGGGAATTTAATTTCTTTCAGCTCTTTATTTGTGAGCAGGCTTTATAAGTAGCTCACAGTGTTTTTCTTTAGTGAGAAATCGGACATTTGGTGTTTATACACAGATTACGTCTTGTTTGTTTGTTTGTTTCTTGTTTTTTTCTTGTTTGAGTTAGCATCCTGCTGAAAAGACTTCATGAGTATTGGACCATGTTTCTGAATTCAGTGTTTTCTTTCTGTGGTTCTTTTCCCAAGGTTCACCTTCAAGACAGCTCCTGCCCCGTCACAAGGTTTGCCCCAGCAGTTTCTGAAGTATGAAAACATAAAAATATGTATTAGATGAATTAGTTTTAAAGAATTTAATAAAATCTTTTTTCCAGCCTTGTTCATCCTATTTAACAACACTGATTGTCACACTGGATGAAAACGGGACTCTTCTGGCTCTTCTTTCTGTCCCGTTAGTTGTAGAGCGCAGCGGATGTGGCTTATTCTCTGCACTTTTCTGCAGAGATGTGAAATGATACTCGTTCTAGTGAACTATAGGTGTTTGACAGCAAAAGGTCCGTGCTTGAAATAAACACCAGAGTCATTTATGCTCCTGTTGTAATATTGTGTGTTGCAGAAGGAGAAAAATGCCCTTGTAGGAGCCTCGCTCGCCACCGGTGAGAATTATCTTCATCCTTTCCTTTCTCTCTGCTACCCCTTTCACTTTCCAGAGTGACTCAGTCCTTCCCGGGGAGGGGAAAAAACAAAAGGGGGGGACTTTTTTTATTTAATAAATCAAAACTTGAATATAAATAACGCTTTGCAATTATGAGTGTTTAAATTCCAGATTTTTTAGGCTAATCACTTTCAGAAACAAACAAGAGATTGAATTTATATCGCCTGCAGTTGTTATTGGAAAGGTATGCCTCCAGATTGCTAAATGAAGTCAGTCCCAGCGCAATTATGATCACTCAAGCATGCTTTCAACGTCTCGTGCCAAATTAGGTAGATTTGAGCAATTTGACTTCCTGTAACAAATCTCTGGGGCACTTTTGAGAAAGTACAGACTGTTTACAAACACTCTCGGGTTTCAGGAGCAAGGGCAGGCACAAGCACACACCTGTCAAACCCTGACAGCGCCGGCTTCTCCTGCCACATGTGCCGCAGAAAGGCCTCACTCGCCAGGTTTTGTTATCCTTTAGTTGCAATTTAAAAACTGAAGGGCCACCAGAGTTTTAATTACCTTGGACTCAAGTCTTATGAAAAGCAAAAAGGCTACAATCTGTTAAATGTAAATATTGTCGGATTTCTCTATTCCTTTCTGTCTTTTTTTTTTTTTTCTCTTTGATTTTTTTTTGTCGTTGTTGCCAGAGTTGAACTTTTTTCTTCCCTTTAGCACAAAAAAAATATAAAAAGAAAAGCAGAGATTGTGCATCTGGGCTGTGTAGGATGGAGGGATAAGAGTTTCGCTGATGTTTCTGAAGAACCGCTGTTGCCCTGCTCCTGCCCCGCTGGAGGCGGCCATGACTTTTTGAAAGGTGGGTCCTGCTTGATTAATCTGAGCTCTTTCTATGGTGACACGCTCGGTGGATGAGGGAAAGGCTGTGGATGTCCTACCTGGACTTTAGTGAAGCCTTTGAAAGCACAAGTTTCAGCAGAACCCTAGTTGCCAGCAGGGATCTCAAAACCAGCGCAGCCATTTTATAGGCAAAGCTTCCAAAGAAGATTTTCCACTTAAAGATGAGGAAAAACTTCTTCATGGTGAGGGTGAGGGAACCCTGGCAGGGGCTGCCCAGGGAGGTGGTGGAGTCTCCTCTGGAGACATTCCAACCCCGCCTGGAGGCGTTCCTGTGTGACCTGCTCTGGGTGTTCCTGCTCCAGCAGGGGATGGGACTGGAGGAGCTTTCAAGGTCCCTTCCCATCCCTGATAATATTCTGTGTTTCTGTGAAGATAAAGCCGAATCACGCAGAAGGTAGTAAAATTGCTCTTATATGACAATTAGCAGCTGTGCAAAGCCCTGTTCTGCCTGAGACAGAGATGGAGTTGATGTAACAGAGTTAGGGAACAGCATGGGGTTTTTTTCTTATTCAGTGACACAAGTGTAATGACAATAATTATTACTAATTGACAGTAATGACAATAGTTTCCAGTTCAGGGCCTTGGGCTCAATTCTGTGCCTGTGCCTGGACCCCAGAGGTAAAGGTTGTTTGCTTGAAGGTTTGAAGGTTCCTCTCTGCACCGGCATGAGAGGAGGTGCTTGCCTGGGTCATGGCCAATGTGCTCAGCACCCTACAGCACCCGGCTCTAAAGAGCTATTAAAGGACTTACTCTTCCCCTAAGAACTTTAGTTGCAAAATCTTTGCTAAATGTGTTGCTCAGCACCACACTGCCATGGCTCCAGCTGGGCAGCTGTGCTGAGCTTCTGCTACCATCCTCTGTGTCACCAAGTTGCAGCAAAGTCCTTTGGGGGATAGTTTTGTGTAAATACAGTTAAAATGCAGTGCTTTGAAAAGTGTTTCTTTTGGGAGGAGGGAGAAGAAGGGTGGCTGGATGGATTAGGAGCAGCCAAACAGAGTGAGATGTATGTAAGCCCTTCCGAACTCACAGAGGTCCATTGCAGGAGCAGAATGCCATTAGTTAGAGCTTTTCTGCAGGTCAGTGTGAAAATTAAGCGTCAGTCCTGTGTGTAATGTTAAAAGCTGGTAGCAGCACCGTCATGCAGGGTGCTGACATGTTGGACTGGTTTCCTCTGCACCTCTCCTGCCCTTTTCATGACATACATAGAAAAAAAGAGGGGTGAAAAAGGTGCCACAGTTACCCCATCACAGCAGCTCCCTGTTCATCAGCTTATAACACCCCTCACTGTTATAAATGAGACCCAAAACCTCACAGGAACGTCCTGGGAGATGTTTTTTTCCTTGGTTCCTAACAACTGGAAGGGTTTGACCTGGCAGAAAAAAATAACAAAGGCCTCATTTTAGTACTTTCCTGTCCTGGCCTTTCTTGGATCAATCTCTTCTCCTCTTTGTTCACGTCACTAGGTTTGTGGCCCCCAGTCTTCTCTCAGCCGTGCCCATGCTCTCTGTGGGATACTCAGCCCCTGCTTCAGGTCTGAGACTCTGCTGCCAGAGGGTGTGTTTTGGGACAGTGCTTCTCTTCCCTCTTCAAGGCAGACCATCAGCTGTTTCTCAGGAAATGTAAACCAAGTAAAAGAGCGTTGGCCTCCAGGCCGGGGTGCTGCGGTGCAGATGTGTCCAGGGGTCATGGTGAACCAGTGGAGGTTGGATATATGGAGCTGAAGAAAGGCACAGACCCTTAGAAGAGGCTTCCTGTCCTGTTTTCCAGTCTGATGCTGTGCTCAGAGGATCAGGAAGACCTATTTATTTATTTTTTTAGTTGTCTGAAGTTTATGGTTGTTTGGGTTTGGGAGGTTTTTGGGTTCTGAAGCTGTAACATAACCTGCCTCCCCTTCTGCAGCCCACCCTAACAGCAGCATCTCCATCCTGTGGCTGTGGGCATCTGGGTTTTCACCGGGACATTAACCAGGTTTGTCCTTCCTAATGGGTGTGAGTGGTCCTGAGTGAGCTGTCCTGGTGTGTCCAAGTTTAATGATCAATTAAAAGTTAATTATACAATTTAACCTTGAAAGACAGCGGAGGCTGGTTTAATGGTTGATGGTTTAGACCAAAATGAGCTGTGTTGATCTGGCTTTGAGGCAGGACTGGTCAAGTATTGCCAAAAGAGCACATTTCCCACTGATTTCAGCTGGGAACCCAAACTTCAGAGAAACTGCGTGGACGTGGGTGAGGATAGTCAGAGCCAGGTGATTTGTGGGTGTCGCTGTCGCAGCAGCCGTATCTCCCAGCCTTAAAGGTAGTTGCCTTCTATTCAGGTGGGTGCCAGTTGGTGCCAGAAGTGAATGGCAGGGGGGGTTCTCCTCTCGTGACCACAAAGCACTTGGGGACAATCTCAGCACCCATGTCCTGGCTGGCAGGAGGGGCTTGGGGACCAAACTGGCTCTGCCACGGGTCACAAACCGAGGTGGAAGAGCAGGGGAGGGATAAAGTTTTTCTCACTGTGGTTCAAGCTTTGCAGCAAATTGGCAATAAAGAGAAAACTTTACAGGATTCTTAAACACATGTGATTATGGCTCCTGCACTGGGCAAAACATTGATGAGGAAACCTAAGAGAAAGGGACCATAAAGAGCAGGGATACACCACGGTGAGTTTTCACACTTCTGGGGTAATTCATTGCATTGCCAGCAATGCCATACCAGGGGGGCAGAACCGTCTTGCTCCTGTTGGAGTGTGAAACCACTTCACTGTTTAGGTCACAGATTTTTTTTGTGCTTGTGAATTTCTTCATTGTAAAGGAGAAAAGAAAACATAGCATGTTGAAAAGATATTAATTGTATAGTGCATGAACTAGAGACATTAATGTGACGTATTATCACAGCTCTTGGTGATCAGAGCGCTGGAGCACCTCTCCTCCAAGGGCAGGCTGAGAGAGCTGGGGGAGTTCAGCCTGGAGAAGAAACTGACTGTGTTTAAGAGTAAATTGGATGTGGTGTTGAGGGATCTGATGTAGGGGAGAACTTGTAGAGTAGGGCAGATAGTTGGACTCGATGATCCCAAGGGTCTCTTCCAGCCAAAATGATTCTATGATTCTAAGAGAAGGCTCCAGGGAGAACTTGTAACAGCCTTGCACTGCCTAAAGGGGCTCCAGGAAAGCTGGGGAGGGACTCTTGGTCAGGGAGGGGAGCCCTAGGACGAGGGGGAAGAGTTTGACTCCAAAAGAGGGGAGATTGAGTTGAGATGTGGGGAAGAACTTGTTTGGTGTGAGGGTGGTGAGAGCCTGACCCAGGTTGCCCAGAGAAGCTGTGGCTGCCCCATCCCTGGAGGGGTTCAAGGGCAGGCTGGAGGGGGCTTGGAGCAACCTGGTGTGGTGGGAGGTGTCCCTGCCCAGGGCAGGGGGTGGCACTAGGTGGGCTTTATGGTTCCTTCCCACCCAAACCATTGTATGATTTTGTGATTCCCGTTTTGCAGGATATTTGCTATGAACGGGATTGGGGCTTTTGCATCTACTCTACAAACATTAATGTAGGGTGTCATTGCTCACTCCTGCTGCTTTATCCTACGATCAGAAACACTATGTTTTAACAACAGTTTTCTGCAAGAGCTGGTGATGTATCGTCATTTTTTTTTCCTTTTCTTTTTTTAATATATGAGGATTTTACTAAAGTCACCACTCCAAGAGCAGCCCGACTCTCGTCAGTAGTGACCACAGCCCAGCTGCAAGACTCCTTCCAACTGCTCATCTGCAGCTTTGCCCCCCGCATCCTGTGTCTCTCTGGGGCTCCTAAGCTCCAGCTCAAGTTCGGCATGCTGCGTATGGTAAATAAGCACTAACAGATAACATCTAGAGTTATTTCCAACTTTGAACATTTTTCCAAGAAATACGAAGGTCAAGTGGAGTGAAATTGTTTTTAAAAACAAACAGGCCAACAAAGAAAAGAATGAATTGCAGGTCTGAAATAACATAGTGACGTCGGGAAATAGCAAACTGTAGCTTGAAATCTTATTTCAAATGATTTATGTTCATCATATTTCTGCTTGTAAACAGAGATTAGAGAATAAACTTAATAAATCTCCCACTAAGGCATAGAAAAGCACATGTGCATTGCTAATGTTTTAAAGGCTCCAGTTAAAGCTCTCGGTCTCGCTAACAAGCAGACACGGTTTTTGTAATGAAAGACGAGTAGAAAATACTTTCCTGTGAATTAATGAGCTAATTTTTGGATTACACTCACAGCTGTTACTACATGGGCTGGCTTTGGTCATTGTAATGCATCGTGATAGAGCCCCCCCCGGTAACGAGCGGAGCGGTCTCGCACACCGGGAAGAGTTCAAAGCTGTTGATTGCGCGCTGGCCCTTGAAGCTCCCCGTCGCCCGCGTTCCGCCGTGCGTGCTCTCCATCTGCCCCAGCCTCCACATGGCAGAAGCTGGCGAGCAAGCCGGCTGGAGCAATGCTTTCAAGATGTCAGTAATCAGCCAACAGCAGGCATTAGGAGCAACGAACTATCGCAGCCCTCGCCGTCCAGGTTTGGGGATTTCTGTCTTCCTTCAGGAGTGATCAAACTTAATCTCAGTTATGCAGAGCACAGCCTCTCCAAGAGAGATCCAGGCTTGTCACGTGTCACACTGTTTTTCTCAAGCCAAACATTATTTATTATTTATTTATTCTTCGACTTCTACCTTTTGTCTGCTGAAAGCCTTTGGAATATAAGATGCTGATGGACTGGCTGCAGCAGTGAACCCAACCTTGCTGCAAGGCTTTAAATGAGAACCCTCTGCAAGAAAGGCCCAAAACACTGACCCCGTTGTGGCAGTCACTTTGCAAACGGCCAGAATTTGTCTTTCTCTTCCCTACTTTACTTCCCTGAGCCCTCGGGTCCCCCTCATGCCTTGTGCATTATACACTTTCCATTAACAGATGTCACGTGCTAACGGCTTTAATAGAACTTATTAGGTTTAATGGGACGGTGGTAGGGAAGTAGCAAGCAGAATGATGGATAGTGGCAATTCATCCATTAAGAAAGCTTACTTTAAAAGTCTTTGTCGGTGTTTTACCTGTGTTTAAAGCATCTCTAAAGTGATCAATTAGCCCAGAACTTTTCAACAAAATCTAAACCTCCGGGCTGACTTGCAGCCTAACAGAGTGTATGGAAGATAAATGACTGGTCGTAGCGCCCTGGCATTTAAACTAATGTACGTGTGGAGGGTAATTGCATCGCTTTATAGGTTTTCATTTACATAGAAAGGAAATCAGTGCTTGACATGCAACAAAGTTATGTGAGAAATAACCACGTTTGCCGTACTGCGCACTAATAAAATTCTGCGTGTTTGAACCCATTTGTTCATGAGGTGGTTGTTCTCACAAGCTGATAATATAAGCAAAGGAGAACACTTTATGCTCTGGGTTTTTTCTTTGTTCACTCCAAATGCTGTGTATGCTCTGGTGAATTTTACAGTAAGATTCTCTGGGCATATACATTTGATAAAGAAAATAAAAATAAAGTGACTAGTAATCTACCCTGCAACCAATGTTGCTCTTCACTGTGAAATTACAGGGAAAATGTCCTTGTTGTTGTATTTGAATACAAAGCATGGCTGTTGGCTCGTTGTTTTCTTTTGAACCATAAAACTCTCCATCAAATTGAACTCTTTTCCTCTGTAGTTCAGATTTTTAAAATGACATTTTAAAATGTTTGCCTGGGTCCTTCATGGTGTTACTGGGAAGTGTTGCTGGGGATGTGGAAATGTGCATGATGATGAATGATTTGGCTGCCTATTGTGAGCTACAGCCGTGAGCTACAGCCGTAACCACAAAGGCAAAGCAAACCATTCTCCCTGCTGCTGTAACACCGCGCTCCATCACCCCTGGAGAGGTTCTGCCAGAAAAGTGTCCGTGATCCCTCATCCACGTTTCAGCCTGTGTGATGTTTAGCTGAGTTGTTGTTTGGGGCAAACGTGTGTATTCATGTTTCCGTGCTCTGCCTGCTCCTCGCTTTCCACAAGAGGGGAAACAGGCCTTAGCGTGAGGCAAAGCTGATGCAAATTTAGGCAATGCAGGATTTGGCCAGTTTTTGGAACCAGTACCTTTAGGCAGAGCATCAAAAGCTTGTATTTCACTCATCCAGTTCAGGTTCCTCCCAAAATTTCGGGGCTTTTCAGAGGAAAGAGTCTTGAAGTGAGTTACGTTCCAGTTACAGGGTTTCAGAACATTGACAGCAACAGCATCGGTGCATCAGGGTTTAAGATGGGTTCCTCAGATTTCTTCTTGAAAATAATTCTTATCTCTTTTTTTTTTCTGAAAGGTGCAATTGTTGCTCTGGGTAAGAATGGTTTTGTTACTTAAATGACGGAGTATGAGTAAGGGTTTATTTATATCCAGGCAGTTCCTTAAATGGGAAACAATGCGCTGGTGTTTGTTCTAATGCATTATTAATTTCAGTCTGCTGGATTTCTGTTCTTCTAGACCATGAACCTATTGTCAAGAAACGGCAGAATTATGTATACATTTAGATATATACACATTCCCAACATTTGAAATGATATGATTAGTGCTCTTTGCAA
This sequence comes from Jacana jacana, assembly GCA_013400555.1. Taxonomy (NCBI): domain Eukaryota; kingdom Metazoa; phylum Chordata; class Aves; order Charadriiformes; family Jacanidae; genus Jacana; species Jacana jacana. The sequence continues at coordinate 211,317 of VZTM01016952.1, forward strand.
TATATTTACCCAGAAGGGCTTGGCTCAGATGGAGCGTATGGTTCTCGGTGCGTTCCTAGTTTTGAACTCAGTTTTAGTTTTGACATAAGGAGACCAAGTGACAGAAGGTCACATATTGAGGCTCTGACTCAGCTGGAATGGAGAACCATGATCTTTCTGCCCATGTGCCTTTTTCTTGACGTGCTGCAGAGCAGCTCAAGTGCCCGTGGAGGAGAGAGTGCCTGGGTAGGTCACCCCAGGGAGATCAGCAGGACAATTCATGACACTAACAGGTCACCAGCAACACCCAGCCTGGATCAGAAACTCCTGCTCCGACCCCACATGTCTTTTGGGGTGGAAAGTCGCAATTAACCTGCAGTTGATATATTTCCTGTTTATAGTCCAGAGCCTAGCCAGTCTCAGGTGGGATGTAGGCATGGCATTCACCTCCCTTTCTCTCATGAGAAGTGCAAAGATTCTGGTAGCTTCTGGTGGACAGCTGACAGTACGGAGCATATATGGAGTGAGTGATGGAGACCTGATGGTCCTTGTGACCTTCCTATATAGAAGAGACCATATATTAATGGTTAGAAAAAGCACTGAGGGATTCAACGGGTCTTGTAGAGTGAAATCCTGTGTATGTATCTTTATGGGTACGGTGCAGGGAGAGGAGAGACTTGTTCACAGGTTGAGTCCATTGTTTGTAGACCAGATCCGAAGACCTGACCCTATGTGGTTGTTAGAAAATCTAAGTCCAGGTGATTAAATTAAATATAATAACTGCTTTTTTGGTTCAGCTTTAAGAGGAACATCAGCGTGCTGGGACAGCCCTTCAGCCTGTAACTGCAACTTCCCTTCTCCTGGATGGAAATGTAGAGATTTCAGCAAGTTTTGGCTCTGAGCATTTATTTTTTAGCTACGTTTCAGCTAGAAATTTTATAGTAAAATCATACTACTTTCCCAAAGCAAGTCTTATTGCTTCTGTGCCATATCTGCAAACAATTAACCAAAAATGGTACTTATGTGAACTGTTATCATCTTAATCTTCCTATGCTAGAAAATGCCTAAGGATCAAGCCAATATTGTGACAGTTAGTTTATTATTTGATAACACAGGCATTCTGAATAACAACATTGCTCTGGATGTGGAGTGTCCTTTAATCAAGTGCAGGGCTGGAAACAGAAATCGTAGAGGCATCAGTCTCACAAGTGATAAGAAGTCATCAACGCCGATTTGCTCCTCCAAAAGCACAGAGTGAGTCTAAAGTGTCTCTTTTTTCCCTCCAGAAACTACCTGGAGTGGTCATACCAGTGCTCAGAGGAGCTTGTCCTTGCTCTGCTGCTTCCTTTCTCCCCTCTTTCCCTGTTGGAATGGGAGCAGATTTCCACAGTGCCTGATTAAGAGAAAAGAAGAGCATAGGGTTTACGATCGCATCTAGAATTACCAGGAACGGAGAAGGTCCTTTAGGAAATACACGTGGACATGAAAGCTGTTTGTCAATGTTTGGTGCAGACCACAAAGGCCATTTGCCATGACTCTGAAATAAAGTGCAATCACTGGAGCAATTAGCTTTTTGACAACTATTTTGTCTTCCCTAGAAGTTGTTCTAACTTCCCCAGCTGCTGAGGACTTTTAGGGAGATGCTGTTCCTTGACGCAGGTACTGATGGTGTCCGTACCTCCTCTAACAGCTTTGCTCTGCCTGGATGTGCTAAACCTTGCAAGACTGGTGACCTGTTCCCCTGCAGAAAATGGGATCCTCACGTGCTGCAAAGCCCAACCATCTGAGCCAAAAAATGACAGCAGCGTGAATGAGGTCCAGCTTTTGCTGTCATCAGCAGCTCTGTAAGCCGGTTGAAACTGTTATAGGTTTGCTTTTCTTCTTTGAAAACAACAATAAGTGGTTCAAATTAATACACAGAGCTGTCGATGTGAATTCTACCAAGGGCATGTCAACACATACAGTATTGTCCTCTGATGATACCTCGTGCTGGGTGATATGTTTGACATATATTGGGAATGGCTTCCCCAAATTTATCTACACCACATCTCCAGGCTGCACAGATCCAATGGTTGCTCTCAGGGAAGAAGGGGGACCCAAGACCTTCAGGACTCAGCCGTGACTGACCATCATCTTCTGGTGGAGCTGCTCTCTCTAGTGTTTCTCAGCAGCCACTGGAGCCAGCAGCAATGCTGAGCACGTCCATACCTTTGCTCTGTTCCTCCTTTTCAAAATTTCTCAGCTCTTTTCCCCTTTAGATGAACACATCCCAGCCCTCTTTTGCAGAATAATTGTCCCTGTGTGGTGCCCAGGAGCTGTGTCGGGTAGGACCACACAGAGGTGTACATGGAGCTTTAGAGACGCCAGATTAGCAGTGATGCCAAGGGAAGGCAGCTTCTGGTTCAAACCGCATCTGAAATTGTCTTGAGCTTTGTCAGAAGAGCTCAGGCTGTGGCTGAACAAACTGATTCACCTCCTCCTCCAGCAAAGGTCTTCTGTGTGTGAGCTGATGTGTGGGCAGGTTTTGGTGGGGGTTTTTATAAGGTTAGGGCTAAAACAATTCAGCAAACGAGTGCTAAGATAAAACACCTACTGGAGAGAGTCTATTGTAGAGCAACAAAGCTGATGGAGGGGTTGGAGCATCTCCCTGAGGAGGAAAGGCTGAGAGAGCTGGGGCTCTCTAGCCTGGAGAAGAGAAGGCTGAGAGGAGACCTTATTTGTGGTCCCAAGTAGGGATCTGAAGGGTGGGTTGAAGGAGGATGGAGCCAGACTCTTCTCAGTGGTTCCCAGTGACAGGACGAGGGGCAACAGGCACAAGCTGGAACATAGGAGGTTTTATTGGATTATGAGGAAAACCTCTTTTGGGGTGAGGGTGTCAGAGCCCTGGCAGAGGCTGCCCCAGGAGGGTGTGGAGTCCCCTTCTCTGGAGACCTTCTAGCCCTGCCTGGATGCAGCCCTGAGTGATGTGCTCTGGGTACCCCTGCTTTAGCAGGGGGTTGGACTGGGTGAGCTCTAGAGCTCCCTTCTAACCTTGACAATTCCATGAGTCTGTGAAATTTAGTATCAAACATCCTTTCTTGAAGCCTGGTATAAAATCTGGTTCTGCAATCAGTATAGCACGCAGGAGATACAAACACCAATGGTCCAAACAAGCACCATCAGCCCTAAGGTTTGCAGGCTTTGGGATGTGCATAGCATTTCTGCCCATCCCAAGCTTGTCTCCTGTGGAGAAGGTGGGACCCACACCCAACAGTTCCAGGTGGAACAGTGCTGCACTGACATGGAAATTATTCATTTGCTTTTTACAGCCCTGGAAATTCCTGCTGATCAATTCAGTTTGGGGATTGCATGGGGGACTTGGGCCATACCTCCGGAGACACGTTCTCTAATAACTGAGAACTAACACACAGTATTTTATACTAGTTTGGAAGCCGATATGCTGTGGCTTTCACACCAGTGTCTAGAAAAATTATTCTCTGCTAAGATCCCTCATAAATTTCTATAGCACATTTATGTTTCAAATCTGCATTTAATTTAGTTTTAATAAGACATTTATAGTATAGCGTATTCACAAAATCCTAAATGATTATTAAAACCTGTGGAGGATTAACAGCTTCATGGCTTGTGCTGGAGATACCTACACCAGCTATTAACTTGCTTGTAGACACGCCGTTGCTGCTGGGCTGAGACCCTTAAACCAGCACCTTCACTCCCAACAGAGCAGCCAAGCACCGTGCACGGAATTTCCTTTGCTGCTGGAGCTGAAGAGCTGAGGTGATGGGCCAACCTCCACTGAAGCAACATGAGTGCTACCACTGAGTTGCAGAAAGCCAAGATTTCAACCCCAAAATCGCCTCATTTTTCAAGGCACATTGCAAGATTGGTTTAGTTCTAAAGGAACCAGCCCAGGCTGGTGCTATAGTACCAATGCAGCTGCGGTTGATAGCTGTTTAAGAACCACAATCTGTGTTTTGCACCCCTGTAAGATCTGGATGAGAGGCAGAATTGTCAGGAATCGTGGACCTTTGGACTGCAGCATGGTCTCTGCAGTGAGGTCCTGCCAGGCAGCTTTGGTCAGAGATTATGTATGGCTTCACATATACTTATGACTTAAGATAATATTGGAAATCCGTTAAATGATGTAGGCTACATCTATAGATGTTTCAAACCCATGACCCGTTTGGCTCTTTGTTTCTCCTCATCCTTGTTGAGCAGCTGGTGGACTTCTTTGGTGGACTTGAGGGAATGGGGTGCACTATCAGCCAGTTTGCTGATGACACCAAACTGGGAGGAGTGGCTGACACACCAGAAGGCTGTGCTGCCATTCAGCGGGACCTGGAGAGGCTGGAGAGTTGGGCAGGGAGAAACTTAATGAAATAGAACAAGGACAAGTGTAGAGTCTGGCATCTGGGCAAGAACAACCCCAGGTACCAGTATGGGTTGGGAACTGACCTGTTGGAGAGTAGCGTAGGGGAAAGGGACCTGGGGATCCTGGTGGGCAGCAGGATGCCCATGAGCCAGCGCTGTGCCCTCATGGCCAAGAAGGCCAATGGCATCCTGGGGTGTATCAGAAGGGGGGGTGGTCAGTAGGTGGAGAGAGGTTCTCCTCCCCCTCTACTCTGCCCTAGTGAGACCCTCACATCTGGAAGTTGGACTTCCCCAGGGAGAGTGATGGGGGAAGACCAGGAGCACCCTGTCAACACGTGGTCACATTTCTCCCTCATAGCAGGAGGATTCATCTGGCCTGGCCCTTCTGCAGGGGAGATTTAACCATTTTTATAGCCCTTAACTGAAACCTTTAGGATGCAATCAGGCTGAGGTGGTTCCCCCATCTGAGATTCAGTGGGCATCACTGGAGGGTCAATGTCAAGGCTATGGCTGGAATATGCATATTTGGTATTAAAACTTCATTTTTTAATGATTTACATTGAAACATGAGAATATTTTCCTAAGTTGGAGTAGATTTCTTCAACCCACAAGTATTGTCTGATAGAAAAATGAAGTGGACAGTAAGTTTTTGTCTACATATTTTGCACGTTGCCCCATTGGCCACATTCCTGTTTTACCCAATCTGCAATACAATAGACAAAACACGAGAAGTATTAGACAAAATAATGGAGGGAAAACTTAAATTTCCTTGTCAAAATATCTGTTTATGCAAACCTGACAACGTCTCCTGGCATGTGGCATGAAAAATGGGGATTGTTTCTCTGGGCGCTGAAGAGGGGACACTGCGCCAGTCAATCACATCCACCCGGACACACTGAGCTCTGCCTCCCCTGGCCAAATATCAGGTGACTCAATCCTGAAAAGTACCTGCCAAGGAGCCAGCAGCAGGAAGCTGCTGACGTGTAGACGAGTGAGCGACAGCGCAATCTCACACTGCTATAAAATAACAATGCTTTCTTTTCTTTTTTTTAAAATCCATAACATGACCCAGGCACGAAGCAGGATTTCCCTCGCTGAATTGCCATAGGAGCCTGTGTTTAACAACTGGAACAAGTGCTTAAATTACTCATAAAATATTACCCAGCCTTGACAAGTTTATCTGGTAGTACTGTGGAGATCCTCGACAACGGCCGTTCTGCAGCGTAAGCAGAGCGTTTGACACAGGGGTGGATGTCTGCTTTTCTAAAAAGCATTAATAGCAGTTCCATGTGATGCTCCAAGTCTGTCTGTCTTGAACTTTTAACCACTCCTTTGCATTTTCTGGGTTCCTAAAGCTTCTGTCTTGCCTGGTGGGGGCAGGTTGTATGAGCCAGACACGCATTTTGGAGGCTGTCGCTTAACCCTGGAGCAGAGGGATGGGGTCACACAGGCAGTGCGGTGGGAATGGGGACCTTTGGACGCAACAGGCATCTGAGCAGGGTTGTACAACCTGTCTGAGTGTCTCTGGCCCGTCCATCCCCTCCATAAAGCTGCTATTTGTTATGATCCGGGGAAGCCGTCAGCATCTAATTAGTACTGGATCAGTGGCAAGCAGAGATTCACCTCCTCAATGCGCCACGGGTTCCTGGATGAGCCTGGCTGGGCACTGACCTGTCCTGTTCTTTGCTGCCACAGCCATAAAATTCCATTTCTGTGGGTTTATGAGGCTATTGTGGTGTAAAGGATCATGCTGGAAACTGAAAATAACTGTAAGCCAAAAGCCAGGCAGCGTCATTAGTGGAGAGGGCTCAACGCGTCCATGTGCAGGAACACCACGGTGTTTGGTGCTCACCCAACTAAATGCTTTGTTTAAATGCTAAATAGTCAATTAAAATACTACTGCTGGCAGGTACACAGCTACTGGTAACAAAGTGGGTAGCAGAGAACAGAATTTGGGGTGAAGTCCCGGCATGGATGGATGGTGACTCAGTGTCCCTCAGTGTCAATACAGGGCTGGAGTGTGGCGGCAGGAGGTTTTGGGTTCTCCTGCCTGCTTTGTAGCTGGGCTGACACCCAAAACACAGAACTTTCTCTGCAGAGAAAGTTTTGAATTACGATTCAAAGCTGCCCCCGTAGAGAAGCCATAAAAATGCTTTCATTTCAACCCAGTGGAAATACTCTGATCAGCTGTAGCTAAAGACTGAGGTCTCTCCCTGGGGCAGTGAATGCAGGTAATTCATTGCAACGAATTTGGGCAAAGAACTAATATTGAAGACATTCTTTTTGTTATCAAATCTTTCTAGTCCATTAGGACTCACTCAGGCATTCAACTTTCATTATCGTCTACGGTTTCTGAAACGTCATCCTTTGATTTTTCTGCCAGCTGTTCTTGCACCCCTGGACAGGGGAAGGGACACTACAACGGATGAGGCACCTTTTAGCCTGCTGAGATTTTTTCTTGCTCTCCTTGAAAGGAAGAGGATTACCATTGTGTAATGTGCCCAGACGAGGAAGTCTAGGAGGTCGGGAGAAGGCGGTTCAGGCAGTTAACAACAGACTGCTTTCATTGCTCTGGCATGGCACTGATTACGCTAATGCCGAGCTCTGGCCAGGGCTGGATAATGACGGCAAGTGCCTCAGAACTGGCCCCCAATTCATTATTCCCCACAAGCGCAAAGGTCAAGCGCCCACACCCCGGTGATTGGGCACCTCATGCAATGTGCAGGTCCTGGGACGAGACCCTGACATCTTTGATTTTTCCCACACGCCAACTGCTGGTAGAAGATGTAATCTGGGAATGAAAGGGCCACGGACAGGATGATTGGGGACAGCTGCTCCCCAGAGGCCTCCAATGGCAGAGCCCGAGCACTCAGTACCCTCCACTTTCCATGGCCTCGGGACAGGAGAGGTGTCAGGCTACAAAGAGGCACAGATGGAAGTGAATAAGATTAAGCAGCGCTGATTAGCTGTAAGTATTTTTTCAGTAAGGTAATGGCACTTAAAGAAAAAAGGGAGGTGGGGATAACAGGAGGAGTGGATGCCCTCACCAGCTTCTTCCATCCGTTGTCTGAGGAGGGCCGGGGCTGTGCCTGAGATGGGTCACCCGTGTCTGCGGGCTCATCCCTGCTGAGCCATCACTTGGCTTCAAAGAAAAAGGGTCTTGAAGGAACCCTCCCTGCCCTGCCCCTGCTGCTTTAATGATTCATAGAAGAAGACATAGTCCTTTGTACAGATAGATCTCAAACCCACTTGAGTTCGCAGAGATGACTCTCAGAGGTTGTGAGTCCGGTCTCTGCAGTGCAAGAGCTTCTCCAGATCTTTAACTAAAGTACAGGGACACTTTTTAATTTCTTCTGCAGGTACAGATAATTCCAGCAGGTCCTTATTGCTCACCTGGTGGTAAAGGCCTTGTGTGCATGAATCCTGCTGACCTCTAAGTGAAGAGATGCTGTTCACCACAGAGAGATCTCCCAACTGGATTTCTTTCATCACATCTTAAATATAATAAAGAAGGATGAAGAATAAGCATAGCTTTTGCTTGATTCTCTTCTAATATAAATGGATGATGCTCAGTTTTTTTATAATCAGTCGCTTTGACACTGTAGTAATCTCAAGAGAGTCTGAGGAGGCAGAAAGGTATGTTTGAAACCACTGTGTGAAGAATCCATAATGTTGTGATCATGGAACTACTGAAGAGATTCCTGATATGCAGAATAACTGAATTGGTTTCTGGTATTTTCATTAATCTGTGTCACGTGGTGGACTCAGGTTCAGACTGGCAGTTAATTTTCATTAACCTAGAATGCATGTATGCTATTGGCGTGTCTGTGTTATTTGTCTCTCCTCTCAACAGCTTTCTCTGTGCTCATGAGGCTTTGCAATGCTCTGGCTGTCAGCAAAATCTGACATCGAAGCGGTGATGCTGTATCTTGTTAAATTTCTGTTGCTTATGGCAATTCTCCCCACCCCTTTAAATGACCAGTTAGACCAGAACCAGCCTACAAGTGCTTTAATTCTCCTCTTGGTTTACAAAGTCACTCATACAGGGAGCTCTTGTGCTTTTGCACCCAGAGTAACCGGTGGCAGCGAGGAGCTCCTGGATTCCCAGTTGCTTCTGCTGCTGTCAAACCCTCCCTCATGCTTTGCCAGATACTTAAAGGTCACAGAAAGCTGGCTGAGCTAATCCGAAAGAGGAGGAATTTCCAACTCCATTAACTTCACTGTAACCCGAGAAAACTCTTTCCAGATTGTTTGTGGGCAAATTGCTCTTGCTGTGGAGCTGGCAATGTCCCACGCCTGCTCACATGTGGCCCTCGCTTTGCAGCCTTTATTCTTTCTAATGGCATGGTAAAAGGAAGCCAGGGGAGTGTTGCTGGTGAGATACTTCAAACTCTGCAAGAAACAGGTTGGCTTTAACCAGGGTTCTCTCCCATGAACACAGCATTTCTGTGTCTGAAATGGTAAAGTTCTAGTTAGCAATAGGATAGTCATAGTTTGATAGAATGTAATTTGGTTAAAACATGATACCAAACCACTGCAAACACCAGATGCTGCCAGGCAAGCATGCCATTGACATACTGGTCAACTGTTCTCTTGGCCCTTTCTCCATCACTACCAACTTGTGCTAGTGATTTTGGGGATGAAGCATTTAGTTTAATGGGAGTTAGATTGTGAGTGCATATTTCCTGCCTTAACCAACAACTAGACATCAAGCAATAGTGCCAGTCCCCCTGTTCTCCTCCAGGCACCACCACGGGATGCACCAAGGTGTGACCTCCAGTGAAATGCTGGGAGCTGCTGGGGCAGACAGGCTGCATCGGCTGCTCTGCTCCCTCTGCAGCTTGGCTTGTCTGCTTCCTGGGCAGAGGAGGTGGGATGCACTTACCACTTTCCACGTGCTTTATTTTTAATTATTAATTTTGTGTTGGCAAGAAAAGTACATTTTTGTAACCAGGTAATCAACCTATTATTATTATTATTATTATT
>VZTM01016953.1:1649-35685 GCA_013400555.1 Jacana jacana
GAATACCACTTAAAGCAGACTAAAACCTTGAATACCTTAAATCTTTAGCTTTGAAAGTAGAGCACACCAGAGTTGCTTTTTTGAATAGTTGAATTATAAATTGCTGCAGATTCTGTCCCATTCAAATGATAAATGGAAAACAAAAGCAGATGTAAAATGTGTTCAGTCTGTTGTGTACCGTTAACTAAAACCACTTGGAAAAAATGAGCAGTATATCACTCCATATGTGAGAACTACTGAGAACTCAGTGAAAAATCTCAACTAAAACCAATGCAACAGGGAACCTGTATCACAACTGGATATTAAATAGCTGAAAAAAACCAACAGGGTTTTTTTTTTTGTACTATTACATTAAAGAAAGTATAAAAATTAAGTGCGATGTTGGTCAGGTGTTTTCCACAGAAAAATTGGATTTTTTTCATCATCACTAGATGAATAAAAATCAAAATACATCATTTTGGTTAGGCTTATTTCAAATTATTCATGTAGTTGAACTTGAGAAACATTTTATGAACTTTCATTGTAGTATTAACCTGCTGGAATTTCAGTCCCAGCATGCCTCCTATGTGACCTGCTCTTCCACTCTCTCCCCTGAGCAAATTGCAGATTTCTGTTTTCTTGAAAAGTGCACTTCACTATAGCCTTATCTATAGGCTTATCTAGATGTGCACTTGAACACTTAAGTGACTCAATGTTGTGTACATTCAATATAACATTGTTTGGCTTTCAATCCAAAACCATGAAAAGGCTTTTATACTTTAGAACAAAATTTATTAGTGGAAGGAACTCGAGACAAGGCTCGGCTTTCATTCAGATAGCAATGCTACTTCCAATGTGATCGGTACATAATTAACTCATTCTCACACTTAACTAATCTGTCTATGTAAGCTTTGGATTTATGTATCTTTGAAATAAAAACAAAGATTTGAAAAATACCAAGTTAAAAATGTTATCTCACAAGACGTCCACTAATTGCTATTGCTAGTTGGGATGCAACTCTGAAACACTTTCTTCCTCTGAGTGCAGCCCCAGAGAGTTAATATGTCTTTTCTGAAACTTATGAAATATCATTTCACTATACTTTTATATATGTAAAAGTTTAATACCAATCAGAGACTTCTGGGCACCCAGAATTTTAGGGCAAATGTACTTATTGCCAGTATGACCCAAATAAAATTCAGAAAGAATGACTATGTATTTAGCTGTATATTGTCAATAAAAAAAAACAACAAAAAACCAAATCTAGCTGTCATTAAAGAATCAAGGTGAAAAAGTAAATTTATGGAAAAGAGGACAATTAAATAGCTAGTTTAGTCCATCTATAAATGTAGCAGCATGGAGGAAGACTATTACATGAATTTGTAGACACCTTCTTGAAGTAGCACAAATTCCACTCATGAATGAGCAACTGACCCCCCTCCAAAGCTCAGACCCATACTGAAAGACTCTGATGGGCTGATGGTCTTGCGTATGTTGCTCATACACACCAGTAAGAGTGAGCACAAAGTATGCTGCGATCAGGAACAAGCTCCATGACAAATCATAAACTTAATAAAAGACACTTAAATCCATCCACAAGATGGATCCAAATGTTTTGCAAATTATAGTGAAAATACATTCTTTAATATCTATAATGAAAATTCTCCTATCTTCCCCCTCTAAGCATTAAAAATACTGGAAAGACTGTTTATTTGGTGATTTCAAATAGCTAGTTTACAAGGAAAAAGGAAAATACTCCAATAACACAAGAGCTGCATGAAAATTTGCTAACAGGTGTGTTCAAGGCTTCTGGGTGCTATAATGACAAAGATCTGGCACACAGAAACATCAAGGCTATAAAATTAAAATTCTGCAAAGAAATGTTTGCACTTGCCAGCAAAGGCAGATACTCCCCTAGAGTAAGACTAAAATTAGAGCTGATCAAAGTGCAGGGTTTTTTTAGGGTTGTTTCGGTTTGCCCTTTGTTTTCATTACTAGAATGAGGATTCACTCTGGACTAGGAGAGTGCACCTGTAGCCTGAAAACCCACATTTGATTAGAGGAATATTGCTCTTCTCCACCTGCCATTTGGATACAGTCTGTCAGCTGCATACCCAATCCTGCAATAAAACATCCCAGGCCACCTGCCTGGGATGATACTCAGTTCTAATTCAGTATAGCCGGCCCTCCCTATCTCAGAAGCACTGTATGCTATTACAATTTTAATTGCAACACTTAATAAGTGTTAAATCACTCTTCTAGATTTTGTTATCTTATATAAAACTGCAGCTTGTCATAAGATAGTAGTAGCTGAGGTATTTTTAAATGCAATATCTTGATTGGCAGACACTAGCAGAGAAGGCAATAGCTAGATTTATGGAGCGGTCGCTACTAGAAGTCTACACAAATTTTCACATAACACAGAACGAGGCAAAATTATTTTAAAGAGGAAATCAAACAGAAAACATTCATTTTGTTAACGCAAGTGGTATAGCACTGCTTTCTATTCTTGGAAGACAATGAATGTAAAAGCCTATCCATACAAAGTTTTGAAGGAAAAGGCAAATATATATTTCCATGCATCTACAGAGTGCTTTGCTTCAAAATATAACTTTGTTGCACAGACCTATACACATGCAATATTAATGTATTGTTTGCTTTCCACATTAAACAAATTTCACTACCTCTACTGTCAGAACTGCCAGTTAAAAAGCAGAGAAGAAAAAATCACCCTGTGTTTAGGAAGGGCGTTACAGCACGGTCTACTCCCAGGTATGAAAGCCTTCACTAGAGGCTGTCCTTTTGAATGCAATTGAGAAAAGCTCACAAGTGAACTAATAAAACAGCAAAGCCTCCCAAGAAACCAGAGAGCAAACTTCTCTCTAGGACAGAGGGAACACACCATGGTTTTACAGCAGCAGAAACATTAGAAACAGCACCATCACCACCACCAGACTTCACTTAGTGTACCTGTTTGCAGACAAGCAGCCAAAATAAGCCTCTGCAGAACCACACTCTCCATTTTAGGCTTTCCACTACAAGGAAAGCCTAAAACCCCTAAGCTCAAAAAATTGATCCTAAAAGTAGAAACAAAACTGCAGACTCCAAACAGAAGCTGAGCTACCCAACCAAACCAAAGCTGTACCCCAGCCTCTGGCTTTCATGGGCAGAGAGCAACACAGGTGGTGGCACTGCATCAGGCGTGGCAGCAGGGAGCATTGCACCCACCTGGGTACCACAGCTGCAGGTGATAACCTGCACTCACCCTGGCTTTGTGCTGCTTTAAGAGGATGAAAATGGAAAAAATAGAACTAAAGAAATGCTCCCTAAGACCACCCAGTCTTGTGCTTTGTCCCTAGCAATTTGTGTTCAGGTGTTTGTGCAGCACACACGGATGTGGCCTCTCTGCCAGCCCTTTTTCCCCTGTACCTTCACTGTCTACAATCACTGTACAGGGACATGGGAGAGCACACCCTGATATCCCTTTTCAATATCTCTAAATAAACCTTTTGCACCCTGCTGATGTTGCCTACCTCCCCAGCAGCCTCCCAGGGCAAACAATTACTATTACTGCAGTTCACTAAACATTGCACGGTTTCTTGTACTTGTTTTAAACTGAGCCACTTGGATTTGCCACGTTCACCATCACCACCAAGGTTTTGTGAACTTGGGCACCCCTCTGTCAGTCTTCTCTGCTCCTCACCAGTAATCCCAATTTTCAGCCTCTATTGTCAGGGCAGCTTCTCCATCCCTGAAGTCATGTCACTGTTCCTTTTCTGGCTCCATGGGGAGGGGAGGTGAGGGTGAGGTGAGGTGAGGTGAGAAAACCATTGCTGGTCACTGTGTTCAAGTCATGAGCACACCAAGGCTTTACTAGAGCAGCAGAATGATAATTTCTCCCTTACTTTTCATATCCATCCTGCTGGCATTTAACATCTCGGTAAGGAAAATATCTAATCAAATACTGTCTTCTGGATGTGGGGCAGTTAGTATTTCCTGGGTTTGACTGAAAACATGCTGTTTGCATGTCATTCTGCTCTGCTTTCACTCATGTAGTGTGACTAATTTGTGTTTAGAGCTGTGCAGCACAAAATTTTTGAGGTGCTGCTTTATTGGTTTAGGAAGGTAAATTTCTAGTACCTCAAATGATAAGAAATTATTTTTTCCCATATGTTAACCTGTTGTCATCAATATAGTAATTTTCAATATTAACCTAAACTCTAACCAGCTTCCATAATAAGACTACAATGACATAGATTTTTTTTCTAAGTCTTTTAAAAACAGTTAAACAACAAATTTAATAATTTAATATTAACCTACAAAGCTTATAAGAAGAACTTTCTTACTTTTCAAGAATTTCTGCTATGTGTCATTTCTTTTCTCCCTTCCAAGGATTTATTCTTATTCACCAAGTAGGGAAGATAATTAAAATTGGCAGAAACAAGCTTTAGAAAGGAGATCTATGAAGATTTTTTATAGTAGAATTTTGCTTGGGCCTTGATACCTTCTTAGTTGCTTATGTCTGAAATCAGAAAAGCACAGTTCAGCTTCTTTTGTCTGTTATGATGACATTGTTTTTGTCATGATCTGATTATCAGTCACAAAAGGCTGGAATCAGAATCACTAATGGCTGAAGAGACAGATTCTGAATAAAACTACAAATGCAAATGAAATAAAAATTAAGCTTAATGACAGATTGAGTAAAATTCCGTCCTCAATGAGCCTAGCTTTTTCTTTGAAATGTTGGAGGGGGGGTTGTCAAATATTGTGAAAAAAAGAAGAAAAAATGTTATAGATCTGTTCTTCCTGCTGAGAGCAGGCTTCTCATTCAGATAAATCTTTTCTTAGGATGTTCTCATTCAGTGTTTCTCTTACTTAAGTGTTAGTGCTATAGAAATACTCACACATAAAGACACTCAAATGTAACTTCATTCTTTGACTAATTTAAAGTGGCAAGTAAAAAGTGGACGAATTATAAAACAGTTTGACAGTAATGTTTGTCCTTTCTGGGATGGCCACAAAGGACAAGAATTAGAGCAGCACTCTGCTCTAAATATAGAAGGTAGTCCTTGAAATCCCCTGGGAAATCCACATAACTCTCTTCAAAAACTGACATATGACTTCTCTTGTTGGTCCACATTATCTCATATTACAGTAAATTAGGTGTTTTCTGTTCTAATTCTAGTTCTTTTCTATACATACAATCTATTTGCCTAAAATATTCCTGAAAGAATATGTGTCCTTGTGTAATGAATGTATAATAAATCCTGCAATTTTAATGTAATGAAATAATTACTCATTCTGTGGAACCACTGGGGTTTTTTTAGTCACTGGAGATTCAGATTCTGCAAAATAAGATACTTTCCAAGATAAAATAGTTGATAAATTGGCGTGGTTATAGAAAAGATAGTTATTAAAAAAAAAAAAAAAAATCAGTACGTGCATTTGACAGAGGAGAGTGGGTTTTCAAAGCACTACTGACCCACCACTAAAGGAAATTTAAATAAACTTCCCCGAGGTTCAGATGGCACTTGCTGAAAGGACACACTCATAAATAAAAAATATTTATTATACCTTTCTGTCTTTTGTGCTGTTTTTAGGATGTGTCAAAAACACAATTTGGAAGAGAAATATTATTATAAGATAGACCTTCAAAGAGAAAAAAGTTATTGCTTGTCAAAACTCTTGTAATATCTTTTTTAAATCTTAACATTTGTGAAAAGAGAGTGAAAAATATATGTATAATGTTCTCTTATAGTTTTGAAATCCACACTCTCAGGAAAAGAATATGTGAAAGGAAAAATAAAACAATAATCATAATACATTCATTGTTTAAATGTTCTGGTTCTTGAATTATTCAGTTTACAACACATATAATCCATAGGAATTGATGTTACATTGTTAAATTAGACCATAAACATGGTAAGGCAGATATATTAAATCATAATAAACTCTCAGACAGAAGTGCTGAAATTTATTAGGTTACTAAAATAACCAGATGGATTTCGATTTTTTTACTTAAATAGATTTTCAACCACTGCTATTGTGAATGTTTTTTGGCTTAGGTTAAATTGCATTTCAGTTCTAACTCCTTTTTTAACCAAGCTCCTAAACTTTATTTTACTTTTCTTTCTAGATCCCATTTTTATATGATTTATATTAATCAAGTGTGGTTGTAGAAACATCTATGACATTTTAAATAAAATGTGTTCATGTAAAGTTAGTTTACATACTTCCAGTTTATCTAAAGGACATGCATATGTAAACAGCTTAAAAGAAGCAGCTGCAACAATATTTGTATGTGTATCAAGCATGGCTTATTTTATACAACTGTGGTATCTAAGTCGTTTGGAGAATTGAGATACAAAGAGCCTCAAGACAAAAAAAAAATGATTTTCTTTTGCTGTGTTCCATGGGTAATGAGCTGCTTTCTTCAGAAGTAATTTCTTCTCCGAAACGCAACAGGCTTGCAAACATCAACTGTAGTCACAAAGTATGTGGCTAAATGAAAAGAAAAATTCTATAGTCACACTGAGAGGCAAAAGGAAGAACCATCAATGCAATTTTTATTAACTAACGTTGCAATAATGCTCAGAAGAATACATGGGTTCTCATTAGAGCAATAAAAAAGCTTGTCTGCAGAAAATATATTCACAGGTACGTCTGTAACTTAGCCATAAGTGTAAATCTGGCTGCACTCCACCATCAGCTATAACCTCCTGCCAGCTGTTCTCACAGAATAAAATTTTATTTTCCAATAAAAAGAGAGGCCTCTTTACTTCTTTACCCACTCTCTTTTCTCTTATCCTTAGCAGCTACCCTGAATGCAGGCTGTTGGTATGCAAAGGAGTTGCAGTGGGATGGGTAGGAGCACCAAGGAGGAATGTGTTGCCTCCTAGCAGCCCCTATAGTCATGGATCAAACACCCTTGGCTCTGCTCCAAGTCCAAATTTGTCCCAAGAGCATTCACACCTTTTACTGGGTTTATCACCATTGTCCTACTTCTCCTCCACAGCAGTGAAGTTATTTGCTCCCTTGCATGGCAAGCAGTAAGAACTTCTAAGGGAACTAAAACATCAGCAACCTTATTTTAGCCACAGAACTAGTTTTGGCCTGCATTTCATTTTATTTATGGGTATAGTAGAATTTGAGATGGAGGTTTCCCTGCAAAAAGTCCTTCAGAAGCCAGTCCAATGGATTTGCAAACCAAAGAATGTTCATTAACTTGAAGAAGGTGAAGATGTAGAAAGCATACTGCACTGCCTAGAATGCCAAAAAATAAATTCCTACTCTCCAAGTGAATGAAGATTAATTCAGCCAACAGCATTATCGGTACAGAATGTATAAAACAAAAACACCATGTGTGTCCAGTCATTACAACTAAATAGTTGTAAGAGCTCTGTAGACCACATTTCTGTACTAATTTGAAATCAACTGGAAATCGGTGTTAAATGCTGTCACCTGTGGAATGGAACCAGTTAACCAAAGTTTTTGTATGATGTGATGCTCTGGGCAAATGCAAAGTGTTATATAGCCTACTTTAAACACGCAGGGAAAAAAGCAATGGTTAGAAGTCACAGCAAGGGATAGTCCAGTTAGGGAACAGAAAAACAAATACCCACAAAATCACAAAGATTCCTCGAGTGCTGGGACAGATTTCTCCAAGATTTTTTCGCTTGTTCAATTTCTATTTTGGAAACTCAAAATTTAACTGGACAATGCCTTGAGCAATGCCTCAAACAGCTTTCACATTGTTCCAGCTTTGCAGATCAGGCAGGACCAGATGACCTCTCAAGGGCTCCTCAAGTCTATATTTTCTAAGATTCCTTGAAAATATACTGGACTACTGATCACTTATAGTTAAAACTAAGATAATTTTTGCCTGTATATGCAATTCCTAGAATTTTTATAAAAAATTATCTACATATATTGGATCCTGCATGAATTGCCCAAGAAGATAATGCAGATAATTAAATGGTATGTTTTTCAGTTTAAACTACATCCACAGCTGCTTGCAATTTGATTATTACTGATGAGTTTTATGGCTCATACCAATGCTGCCGCATTCATAGCACTGCCTTGCAATATCAATAAATAAAAACAAAATTCTATATATTCTCAAGTGGATATACTTTCATGCTTCTAGGTAAAATTAATGAGAAATATATGCATTTCTTTTGTTATGAATAACTTAATCAGCACATCGAATCACTTTAAAACTTATTTATTTGTCAGGAACAAAATTGCTTTCCATCTCCTGTTGACTGCAACCTTAATTGGGACTGGAGATGGAGTAGAAATATTTTATTAAATAGCCTATCATATAGAAAATTACAGTTTAGCATTATAGTTGATGTGTAAAGCTCTGGTTGATATGTCTTGTTTAAGCACTAGCGAATTATAAACACATTGAAGACTGCAGCTGGTATAGCTTCTTCATTTAAAGAACCACTGATGTAAACATTTTGTTCTCAGCTAGTTTTTTCTGCATTCTGTTGGCACTTGCTGAGCCAGTGCCAATAACAAGTTTTAGAAGCCAACACTGCTCCATAGTTTCCAGGAAAAAAAAATCTTCTTATTTCATTTCTTATTTTAATAAATGAGCCACTACACTTTCTTGCTGGCTTGGTTACTTTTGTATGCATTTTGGTCTATTGTGTGCTTAGTGTGATGGATACCAAAGGAAAACCCCTGCAGACTGAAATCATGTGTTTATACATAGAGCAGTTCAAACACAATCCGTCTCCTTTATATCCTGATTTTTATTACGTCCAGGAGAAATAAAAGCTGTAGGAGGTAGGAAACACCATAAGCGCTTTTGTTGTATACGACTTGAGGGAGCAGGGGAGTCATGGGTAGCCCAAACTGTGAGCAGGTCAGGCTCATGTTGCTCAAGGAAAATATCCTACTACAAGGAATTGGAAATATCACACTCTCCATGTAAAATAAGGTAAGTATCCATAAAATGAGCTACTTCTATACTTAATTTTGGTTTGCTTTGCCCACTTGTACTGCTGTGTCAGGCAGTTGTGACTTTACTTTGAAATCTTGGCTGCTTTGGATATTTTAGATGAA
This sequence comes from Jacana jacana, assembly GCA_013400555.1. Classification (NCBI taxonomy): domain Eukaryota; kingdom Metazoa; phylum Chordata; class Aves; order Charadriiformes; family Jacanidae; genus Jacana; species Jacana jacana. Next base: position 10,704 of record VZTM01016953.1, read on the forward strand.
CAGTCATCTTGGATATTTCGGAAATTAGGTGGACAGGTGGTTCTGCTTTGAAATGCAACTTTGGAGCTTGCCACCAGAGTATTTTCTGAGAGGCAGCATCTTTTTACTCCAGGATTACTTAGCCATGTGAAGTTGGAGCCGTGGCTGGAAGCTGCTGCAGGGCCCGGGAGCACAAGGTTGTGTCTAGCCTAACTAACTCTAACTCTAACAACTCTAACTCTAACGCTAACTAACTAACTCTAACTCTAAATCTAACCATTGCATTTGGTGCCAGGATGTTGTGGAAAATGGCTGTTTTCAGGACAAAAGTTTTGCTAATGAGACATCAGTCTAGTTGGCCTATGTACAGCCCTAAGGTTATCCTTCACGAGCATGGATGCATCATTCTTAGCCTGTGCTGACAGGAGAAACTTCTCAGGGCTGGAGTTCAGCAAGTAATTTTCTTCATTAAGAAACAATTTTTTTTTTTATTCAATGTTCCTGAAGGACCAAAGATTTCATTTATAGGAGCTTATTTTCCATGGTTAGTATTAAAACTTATTTTTAATCCTTGCATTGAAATGCAAATTCTTTATACAGAAAATGAATCTGTGAGAGGATTGGCTGGTAAAAGAAAAGAAATGGCCCCAGATGACCTGTGAGACACATGACAATTGCAACTACTGTGATTTAAGGAGATTTTGGGGATTACATTCTGAAATCTGAGATCTTTAGAAGGGAGTTTTCATATTTGTCTGCTCTTGCAATAGCTGATCTTGCTGTCCCTGCTTCTTCTCCATAGTAGTAGAGGTTTCACCCTCCTGAATTGATCATACTCTGTTAGTGGCTTGTTTTGCCTTTTACTTGTGTGTCTAGGCTCCATCTTGAATTGTTTGATTTCATCCTTCCCAAAACCATGTTATAGGGCAAGTGACATCTGAATTGAGGTGAGGCTGTGTCCCTCCAACCCCCTATTTGGACTGTGCAACCACATACTTTTGCCAAAAGCAGCTCCTCAAAGGTTTTCTTCATTGTCCAACTGAGGACTTAATTCTGTCTGTATTAGCTTTAACTGTCTGCAGAGGAGAAGGTAGAGGAAAACAAGCATTGACATCTTACAGCATCAACATTGCAGCTGTCATGACTGACCAGGACAAAGAGCTGCTGAATCCCAGAAATCCCCAATCTTTCCTATTGGCTGGGGAGCTAGTGCCCTAGCAGCAAAACTAGGGATCTCAACCACCCTCTATTAGCTGCTTCGCTCAAGAATTTTCCCTTTCCCCTTCCTTGAGCACAGCAACTACCTACATCCCCTTTCTGGAATTTCTCTTCTGCCTTTTCTGTTCTTTTTTTCTGCCCTCCAGTCCATCACTGAAAGAGAAATTGCTAAGCAAACACTTCTGCTGCTCTTCTGTCTAATCATTTCCAGCTTTTCTAAATAAATGTCAAACAGATACTGCTAACACATTCTTTAATGTACTTTATCCAGCCCCAAGCAGCCATCTCAGTAAAGCCCCAAGTCATTTTTGTTTTGCTTTGTAGCAGGACTTCCAGTGATTTACTTCTGATTCTTTTCGAGCCCTGATGAGAAGCCTCCCCAGTAATATTAGCTCTTTTGTTGGTCTCTGTTGGCACCTTGCCTCTTCCTAATCAGGTCACTTGGGACAAATGTGGTTCTTTATGGGCTTGTTGACTCAGGTAGTAAATAAACACACATGAGATGTAAATCGTGAAACCAATTAAAACTGTAGTGATTTACAGCACTCAGGTTTCCAATGCAGTGAACCCAGCCATAAGTCTGGATGATAATTTCCAAATGCAATAAAAGTCTCTGCTAGAGAAAAGTGTTTGCCAAAGAGCAGCAGTGTTGACAGGAGAAGGAGGTCATGCTTCACCACCTCTCCACTAGTCTGATTACCTTGTTTAAAACCTGTCTCTGTCCTTTCGCTTATTGACTGTTTGCATTATCTCAATTAAACCTGTTTTCTGGGTCAGAAGGATGGGTCCTAATTCCAAATGTATAAATGTCACTATAGCAGCAGGTGCTGTATAATATGAAAACTACCAGCAGAGGTAGGAAAAAATGACAGAGAAAACACTCCCTCTCCAAAGGCATTAATTTCTTGATAATATTTCCCCAAACACTTAGCAGTTGCCATTCTTTCATGTATTTAACACCACATACTGAAAATCTGTCTGAGGTTGCTGTTCTCTTTTTAACATTTACTGGGTTTGCACAGCTTTTAGGGTAGCATCCAGAAGGTTCAGACGTGTACATGGAGTGTCTCTCAGTTTTGATGTTGCCTCATGTCTGGCACCCCAGACAACTTTGCGTAAATCAGCTGAGCATCCCATGGACACAATTTTCACACCCAACCTAGCCAAAGCTGGCATTTAGGTGAGACAGTATCCGTTGCAGTGTGCATTGTGCCAAGCTAAGTACAGCCAGATAGAAACAGAAAACATAAATAATGCTAAAATAAAGACAGAAACAGTGACTTTAACATCATGGGGATGGTTATGAAGCAATCATGTCTGCCCAGGCAGCTACTCCTGCTATTGTTTCAATTCTCCATGCAGACATTCTCACCAAAGCAAAAACTACTCCATCATGTCACAGGCATAGCTCTTCCTCAGTAAGAGTACGGAGAAAATTATTTATGTTCATGCACAGGGCGAGGTTGTGTCAAGAGAACAATATCTGTTTCCTCTGAAAAACGTTTCTGTTGGTGCTGTCAGAGAAGTTGGATGAGAAACGTGGTTAATACGATTATTAATAACAGATGTTACAGCCACAATTTCCGAGTCTAATCCCAAACCCACTAACTCCAGGAGGGTTTCAGTGGTCATAAATCAAGAAAAATAAGCTAAGAATATATATTTTATATATATTACAGTTGGTTTTGAGGGTTAAACTAACAATGCAAAATTTTTATGCAGAAGAGTTTATATATTTGAGCAAGTGTGTAAAAAGGCAAAAAGCAACATGCACCAACCCTTTGGACAAACACCATAGTTTTATTTTAACTCTGTTAAATGCTTTTTTATTAATTGATAAGATGTAAGAACACAAAAGTTGGATTAAAATTTACATGCTTCTATTCCACTCTAATAAAATGCCTTGTTTTTCAGTCAGCCATCCCTGTGATGACACCACTGACTTCTTAAATCCACAAATATACTGTAGGAACAACTGGGGTTTGGACAACACATTCCCTCAGATGTTTTTTTAATCACTACTGTCACCTATAAGAGAATAAAAAGAAAAGAAAAAGAGATAAGCTAATAGTGAGGGCAACGTGACATCAGTTTATCGTGTTTATAGACTTTCTCTCTGATGGTTTCACAATCTCCACTGTGCTTATAGTAATTGATATTGGGTGCACACTGCAAAATAAACAACAGGGACTTGTAAAAACTAACCTTACCACAAAGCACAATATCGTTACCTTTTCTCTTATTCCTGCTTGGCAGTTTCCACTCTCAAAGAGGAAATTTGACAGTAGCGATATATGAACTTTAATACCATACGGCCTAAGTAACTGCCCAAGACTCTGCAAAAACCATTCCGAAAAGCAGAAAAAAATAGCACTGATCACACAAATCTTTTATCTGTGATAACTTTCTGCTGCTCAGCCCCCAACTGTCTGTTTACCGAGAGGATGAACGGCCATCTGTTACCCTTGCTCTTTTGACATCAGTGAAATACAAACCAGACCAGACCATATATTCATACTTTCAACAGCAACTTGTTAGAGATCGTACAATAGCCCATTCACATTACGTGCTTCTTAACATCACAGAGCTATGCGTGGATACATAACACATGAAAAAAGCCCTTGTTTTGCTTTATGCTGCACAGAGCTGGGCTGCAACCATGAGCACCTTCTGATGCTGCCATCCTTTTTGGCCAGTAGAGCTGCTTGAGTGGTGATGGGCAGCTGAGAGCAGTAACCTCTTGCATCATTCCACACAGCTGTCGAAAAGGACATCTGTCCACCCCCTCAACGGCATGATGATCAGTTAAGCTTTGAAAGGTAATAATGGAGGGGCATGAGAAAACAAAATTGAACATGGTGAACAACAGACTAGCTTGATGTGTAGAGTGGTTCCCTTCAGCACAGCATCACTGTGAAATATCAGAAATTGTTCTTTCCTTATTTGCAGGTACTTGCACCAGTCAAAATCCCATCTTTGCCAAGGAAAAAACTGCTTTCATCCATTGCCTTCAAAATTACTTCCTCTAGTATGAATAAATGATGTGTTTTGCAGGAGCTGAAATATTTTGTGGTCTGTTTAGCACACTGAGAGCAGTGCTCTGTTGTGGGCTACATGCTGATAAGACACTCAGTTATCTGACTCATCCTTCAGTGGAGAACCTTCATTATGCACCCTATCACCAGTTCTGTGCAAAATCAAGACCTTTACACTAGATATCAGGATGATTAAACCATCTTTGGGAATAGTAATAGATAAAAGTGATGTACCACCATTTAGGGTTCGAACATCATTTACAGAGAAAAATGATAGGTATGATATTGGGGAAAGGCCAAGAAGCAGTTTAGGTTTAAGATTTAATGAAAACCCATTCATGTTCAACAGAAGGCTATATGCTGTATTATTTTCTGAAAGTCAAAAGTAATATCAGTCTGTTGGCCTTTTGCAAATCAGGGGTTATAAAGTACTATATAAAACAGCTGAGACCTCTTTTTAAATGTCATACTGAAATCAGCATGTGGTCAGCATGGTAGGAGTAAAATTAAAAGTACAGTAGGTGAAATTAGATACTTTGTCTTGTTAACAGCTGTTTGAGTAATGGTCTGCTGATTTAAAGGCATCTGTTCTTTTGCAGCCCATCATCTACGACTAATACCCACTACATTAGAAATCAAGCCTCCTTTGTATACAGTTTCTGTGTCCCGCATTTTTGTTGCACATTTCAGTGCTATCTGACGTACAAGAGAAAATACACTGAAATTCTGATCACATAGACTGGAACAACATGAAGCAACAACCATTTTTCACTTTCTGATCAGCGGAGTCTAATATGTCTTTGCATCTAAATAAACTATTTGCATGATAAGCAGACATCTGTATGAAATTGTTAGCATCCAGTTAGCTAATAAACTTCTTCTGTGGCATTTCAAATGCTGAACCTTCTGTTTCTTTTTAGAAAGACTAAGGTGGTGCAATAGATGTGTTAAAAAATGGATTTTATGAATATTCACCCTATTTCAAGGACAAGCAAAGGGGGGAAAAATGTTTGTTTTTAGAATGTTATGCAAATGCTTTCAGATCATAGTGCATATTTTTATTTGACTTTCAGTTCCCTTCTCACTGCTGTAGATGTTTGAATTGTTAAACAGTTTATTGTTACATTTTTGTTAGATCATGTTCTGCTAGCTGACAGCTCCTGGTTAATTTATGGTGCTTCAGCTAGTCAGGGTCCTAGCTCACCAAGCATGTGTCCTGAGCTCTTCAGTTCTTATTGTGGTGAGTAAAATTCACCTGGACAAAGACTTGAATTAACAGAGAGCTGAAAAGAGCTCCAACCACTGGGTTTTATTTAATCCCTAGAGAAAATGTCTTTCTCTCTAGCATGTCTGCATTTCAAACCTTTGCCTTCAAAACTTTAATTAACCTTGAAAGGAGTTTAATGGTTGAATCTCTACATGCTGAGATTAGAGTATAACAACAGGCAGTTGCTCCAGTTTTCTGAGCAGAGAAAGCACCACAGCTTTCACCTGAAATGCAGCCCCTGAAAGCAGTGACAGCATACACTGCAAACTGCATATGCTGCAGACCCAATTTTCCATAATTTCATCTCTGAGATAACTGACATTGAAGTCAGGACGAATCACAGAGGAGGAAAAAAAAAGTACAACAGCCATTATCAATGATGCAAGTGATTTTTTGTTTGTTATTCAGAAGGAGACACACTGAAATGAATAAACATTTTTCCCACTGGGGAAACGGTCAGAAATAACAAACAAGAGGTACAGAGGGCTCTTTTTTTCCAATCAGCACGTTATTGCTAAAACATCATTTGGTTCCATGACTTGACCCACTGACACTTGAAAAGCTGCCTTTCAGTGGGCAAGTGTTGGTAGATAAGAGGAAGGCGCTGACTCACCCTGCCACTAGGAATTCCCCACCTCCACAGCAGTGTGCAGACATCACATTTTGAAAAGGGGAAATTCACTAAAACCAGCAGGAACATAATTTTGTTCCTTGCTAGTATCAGTTTGCAACTGATATTCTAACAGGTTTACACTGTATATCAAATTTCCATGTTTACTCTTTCTGATCTAACGACCTTCCCTTTTTTCCTGATTTTAACCTCACTGCTGCACTGTGTTCTCCAACATGATTTAAACAAATTAGCTGTCCATGCCTTACCTTCGAGATGAAGACCAGATGACACTGACTTCTCTTCTCCAGGTCAGGCTGGTTCAATACAAAAAAAGGTGGTGAGATCTCATTGTTCTGCTGAAGTCTAATCTTCCACCTTTCCCTCGCCTTCCATGTTACCGACTTAAACTACAAAATCAATTTACTTCTTAGCAAAAGTAGAGCAAATATCTGAAATATTAGATTCAAAGTTGTCTAAAGGCCAGTAACAGAGATTCTGTGTTGCAGATTTTACCTGCTGGTTCTGTGTGCAAATGTAAGAAAGCAATTATCTTTCATTCATAAACTGAGACTTATATTCTACAAAAGTTGGGGTCCAGCAGCTTATGAAAGAGGATATTTTAGCTTTCCCATTTAGTGTACATTCATCGACAATGTCCATTGCCTCCCGTATTCCAACACAACTTCACCAGAGACATGTTTTCATATAAGTAAACCTACTTTTTTTACTAAATGACATCTGGACAGTTTTGCTGAATTTGAATAGTCTTCCTCTGATTATGAAGAAGAGCAGTCTGACATTCAGAGAGTTTTTTTTCCCCATCGAACAGCACACCCCCCTTTTTTTTTTATGCCTTCAAGCTCTGAATTAGTTTCACATCACATTCAAAAAGAAAATATCATTAGGAAATGTTCTTGTTGTCCACCTTAGTATATTTGATTGTACTTGTGAACAATTTGGCTTACAGGGGCATGCAAATCAAAATTTATGAAATGATGTCTTGTAACTAAAATGTGAGAGACTGATGTGTTGGTTTATATCACAGGTAAAACCTGCTTGGCTTCCTGTACTTTAAATTAGGTCAAGACTCAAGCAGTTTATTAATAACATAATTAACCAGCAATCAGGGAATGAAACCTTTGCAACCCATATCAGCAATGCAACAGATAATCCACAATGCTAGACTTTTATGAAAGCTTTATATGCACCTGCCAGTTTCTCTGTGCCCTGCAGCAATGCACTTGGCAGGCTGTGCTGCCACACGTGCACCAGAACCTGAGGTTTCCCAGCAACTCCACCAGTAGTGCTGGGTCCCTCAGGCTGTAGATGGGGGATATGGCATCTCATGTGCCCATCTTGCTGCCAAGGGCCCTGTGACCCACACCCACACATCTCCTTTGTGTCAACTGCAAACTGCAGTTCTCTCATGGATATTTAACCTGGTCTACATTGATCTTCCTCTTGTTCCTTATTTTGTACAATCTAGTTTATTTTTTAGGCTAGTTTTACAATTGCCTTTAAATAGTTTGAATTAAAAAGTCCTTCAGCTCCCAATCAAAGCTTCTTAAAGATTGAAGGCCAGATTCTAATAGGGGAAGAGACAACCTATTCAATTGAATAAATTCATGAATCATTCCATGAGCTGCTCTCCACAGGAAGCGTGCATGAGCAAAATACACTGGTCAGTGCTGCAAAGCAGAGTACAGTACATAGTATGAAGTGCCACATCTGTGGTTAGGGAGAACCTGGAGAGCCTGCAGCCAGCGACAGGACAACTTATCATTACCCACCTACTGCAAAGGACAACTCTACATATTTCCTGGTTTTAAATATTGTCTACTATACCAAGACCAGAGAAAAGATTATGCTTTAGGTCAAGCACCAAAATGAATAGCGATAGGGTGCTGGGGTGTTCTTTTCTCCTCTTTCCTTATATTTCAAGGAAAAGAGACTGTCTGGATCTGCATGAATCTGCTTTCAAGACATGTCTGTACCACTTGTTCTGGTCACATCTGGATATTTTATTTGTTTATACTTTGAAAAAGAGAGACACTTATCCCTTATTTTCCTTCCTACTTTCTTTTTGGACATATTTAATGAGACAGAGCAAGGAAATGGATGTTAAGGTGCTATGTCATTATGTCATGCATCTCCGGGCAGTACCGGAGGCCCTACAGATGAAATTTCAATTTGTGCATTCATGGGAAAAGTCAGGGGTTGCCCACGTGATAAGCAGTTTAGATTTAAACTGTGCCTATAAATTTACACATGAGTTTTCATCCCATAGGCAGAGGGAACAGCACATGGCAGTCAGTGGAAATTGTTAGACAGTTACTAGGGAATAAGGGATCTCCTCATTGCTTTCATAAATATATTGTGAATATAATTTTGCTTCAATTCAATTTTATACATCCTCCAAATACACATTTTTTCCCCAATGTCCTCTATATCTATTTCCTGCTTCTTCTGAAGCTCCTTACTACTTCTTCCTCTTCTTCTGTTCCCTTTCCTTCCTGGCAAAAAAGTTTAGTCTCAGCCTGTCTGCCTTTGAAGTCAGCGGTTCCCAGCTCTCAACTCCTTAGACTAGCTCAGCCGAGCTGATTTGTAAAAAAGCCTAGAAATAAAAATCTGAGAATTGTAATGGTTCATGAAATAGATAACTTCAAACATTTGCCTGATGCTAGTAACACCAGGCATCTTTGAATTCCTGTAAACAACTCATCTCACCTTTTCTATTTTTAGGATGAACGCAGATGGCACACATTCAGTTACTTTTGGGTCTTTAGAAAGGTGCTCCCTCCTCTCCACTTGCCCCTTTTTTTCAGTAAAGAAGCAGTTTTCCAGGCAAAATCTTCAAAACGAGATTTAATATCTCAGTGCAACAAGAGGAATGTGGTGTGTATCTGCCAAGAAGCTCTTCTCTGGCTCTGGGAATCCACACAACTTCTAGGGTCGTTGGGGCCAGAACTATCCTCTTGCACTGATCATTAATGATTTTCCACCAAGAACAAAAAAGGCCTTTCTGTTCCATTTCAGATAGAAATTAAATAAGCATAAAGCACTGGCAAGATCAGAAAAGTGAAATGTAGAGAGAAATCCTGACTTTAACAGAGAGAAAGACTTGAGCTCTCTGCAGTTCTGTGCAGTGATAAGAGATGATTTGTTTTCCTCTGAAATATTTCTCCTCCACTTCTGTCTCAGACCCCTGAACACAAAAATACTTACAGTAAGCAAATGACTTACAGTAAGTCATAGAAAAGAAGCACACACGGTTTTAGTGATATTTACCTTTTATGTTAAGACTGGAGGTTGTTTGGCCCGCGATGCGTACTGATCACTGCAGAGACCACCAGTACCTTCAAAAATACTGGTACAGTAAACTGGTACATCTCATCTTAGATCACCTATTGAAAATAAACATTTAAAACATACTTGACATGATATAATTTGTTTACATATTTAAATAGTCAAATAGAACTGTAATGTAGTATAAATATAAATATAATCTACTATATGAAGGAAAACGTCTCATTCACAAATAAAACTTGCTAAGAAATAAGACTTTCCTCCCCTCAAAGATGATGCATAAAACTTTCTGAGCAAGAAGCTTCTTACTTTTTTCCATAGAAACCTTTTTCTTGCTACAGTTATAAGTGACATGTTTACAAGTGCTAAATGTTCGTTACAAAGCATAACATGATTAGAAGTAGAATTTCTGGTTTATTAAAAGCATATAAAATAAAATCCTATTTTTCCATAAATGAATAAATATTAAATTAAAAAAAATTTAACTGGAACTTCGGCTGAACTGTATACAACTATTTTGCAAAAAAACAAACAGTGGCAATACAGATTTAAATTTAGAGAAGCCTCATGGCTGCATATGTTGCATGAGCACACTTTTCTATCATTAGGTCTTCATATAACTCCATGCTATGCACATACACATTTTGAAAGCACTCCATATATTTTCCAATTTGTTTTAAAGACTTTCCATTGAGATATAACTGTAAGTGAAAACACTAAAAAACCTAGTTGTTGCTAAGTTCATTTAATGAGTTTAATACTCTCTAACAAGCATAGCATACCTTTCATATTAACTTTGCAGCCCAAAATAAGTTTATAATTTGTTGTATATAATCATATTCAGTGTTTGACTTCAGAAGAACTTTGATACAACATTTTCTGCAATTTATATAAAGTTCTACTAATTTCCATCTATATAAAGACAAAACCATCAAAACCAATTTCTGCTTTGGTAAGATAAAAATTACTCTGAAATCAGTGGGGGGTAATAGGAATGGGATTATAATGAAACTAAAGAGTTTTGCTGCATGTAGAGAATGTGAGAAATATAACTCATGTTTTTAAAGGAAAGGAATATTACTTGACACAGGGGGTCTGATTGTATTAATGCAATTCCAGAGATTTATGCCCTAGTAAGAAACTGGACATTAATGTAGGTTACTAGAAAGTTCTTGATTGATTTATAGGACAAATTAACTATCAGAAGTTGTTTATATTTGTTTTCTCAGATTATTGTGAGTGCAGACTGATGATCCAAAAAATTCAGACAAACAATAACTTTTAGGTTTGCAGAACAATCAGAACCTAAGTTTGAAACAGAGGCATGCAGAGCAAGGTAGGTACAGAGAGGTAGGGGACACCTGGGTGGGAATGAGAGCAGGGCCAGTTGGCCAGGAGGTACCTGAACCTACTAGCTGCCAAAGGTGGCTGAATGGATTTGGTCCTACCCTATCATGTCTCACATTAAAAAAAAGGATGTTCTGCAATCTGGAAAACATATGCTGGCCTGACTGCTGAAAGAGAAACACCAAACTGACTTCCAGTTTCTTTAGGTAAGGTTTCCCATAAGCTCCATGCAAGGTTTCAAGAGGTTCACTGTGAATCTCCTCTGTTTCCTCTTTGTCTTTTCCTGTGAAAATAAATTCTTCTTCAGCACTCATCACCTCACTTCCTCACAATTCCTTATACCACCTTGTCTGAAGGCGCTTTCCAGCTTCTTCATATATATCTTTGGTCACAAATATGCAACACAGCTGAAAAAGCAGAAACAATTCACTCTGCAAAAGCTTGGGTTTTGATCACTACCCGACAGTGAGCCTTATACTACATGCAAACCTTTCTCTCTATATAGATGGTCCCTTCATACTGATTTGCGAGTCTATGACTTGCTCATAAAAGACTGGAAAGCCATGGGGAGGAAATCCCACTGCAAACCCTTTCTTCTATTTTAGAAAATGCCTTCCAGTTTAACACATCTATCACAAGGTTTCCAGACCTGTTATAATACTCTGGAAGTCACGCAGAAGACATAACAAATCTCAGTCATACACAGCTACTAGGTCCAGAGGTGCTAGCAAGCTGCTTGGCTTTGCCAGAGGCTGCACAGATCATCTGAGTTCCTGGCTCACTCCACCGTCCTCCTTTCTCATGTTTTTGATGTGAGAGGCTAAGTTTATGCTGTATTGCCCAACCCTAGAACCAAAACATACACATTTTCCATAGACTATACAAAAGCTGGATTAACTCAGGTGGCTGTGAAGGCGCACAGAATATGTTTGGGACTACTCTGAGGAATAATTTAATTTCATGAAGTTACTTCTCATCATGATCAATCATATCAAAATCCGTCCACTGTGTTTTGGGTCATTTTTTCTTGTCTGATATTTTCTGCTTCTCTGAATCGTTTTCAGTCGTGTAATTCTCTCCCACTTTCACGCATGGGGATACAACGTATTATAAAGGATATTGCCCATTAGTTTAGCTATGTGAATCTTAACATACTAGTCCTGATTTACCAGAATCTTTACTTTGTATGCTGCTCAGCAACAACAGAAGGTATGTTGGATATTTCATATTCTTGGAAAAAGCTGCAGCTGTTACAGCGGAAATCTCTATTGAATAAAGACCAGAAGCTGGATCATTTCTTCATTACTCAGGTTAGACTGCTTGTTCTGCATCATTGTTCACCAGATCAAAAGGCCTGTCTGTTCTGTTTTGAAGGTAGAGTGAATGATACTGAATACTACAGTCAAGCTGCATGTTGTTTTTAAAAATGCAAATTTAAAGGAAATAGTTTCATAATATAGAAAACTTTCATCCCCTTTACCAAAGCCTTCCTAATACGGTGAAAGTAGTGATTTAGATGTCTAGAAATGGAGGTACCATCAAAATAACCTGATGCTACCTGTTGGCATCCTTTCCCTTTTGTTAGGTTGCAAATGTGTGTTGCAAATGTGCACTAAGCACATTTGGCAACCTCACGTTTTGCCAGAGGTGACAAGGGGCAGAGATCTGCTAATAATTTCAATACAGCATAAAATTTCATGTAACTAAATGAATAATTTTCAAAATATTAAAATGTACAGGGCATTAAAAAGAAAGCAGCTATGAAATATGGATGATCACTATATATGCAGCCCTTAAATTTTGTATAATGGTTTTCATACAACTCTAAATCCCCTTTTACATTATTTGTAAACGCAGCATTTGACCCAAATGTTCTTGTTCAACATAACTTGAAATTCCATTTCAAAATAAGAAATGTCATTTCAAGTCTATTTAAAGCTGTAAAGTAGGCTACTATAATGCTGATGGCATGCTAAGTTTAATAGGTTTGAACCGACTCATAAACTAATTTCTTTGGCTAGCAAAGGTAAATTGAAGACATAAATATGCATCTTTTCTAATCACCACAAATATTGCTTAATTGTAGGCACAAATCTTAAAAACATAACCTACAACCAGCTGACAAAATATTTACAGCTTAACTCTGTCATTAAAGTGAAAAATTTACTTCAATGGATATAGAAAATTCCTTGGAAACTCTCAGAGAATTTCCAAAAGTCTGATTTAAGTTTCACCATTTCCTCCTTCATCCTCAATCGCTTTCCAAAGAACACAGCAAGTCTCCTGCTACAGGAGCAAACTGATGGGTCTCATTAGGTACATTTATATCACAAATTTAGTTCACATCAGGACTATACTATTAATATGAATTTCCAGATCACCTGTCCTCGTGCTGCATAGTTTACATAGTGGTGTCATCTTCGAACACAAAAGCTGGATTCACTTTGGTTGAAAATAAATAATTCTATTTCTCCAAAGGAGGCACCTTTGGAGCCTTGGGAAGTACCCCAACTGCTGATGGGAATTCACTCTGAAGGATTAGGTAAAGATAGTGCAAAATAAGGTCCCTGAGAAGCATTGAAAGTGGATGAAGTCATGTCAAGGTTGACATGGCAACCTGTAATCTTGCTTTGACAGGTGCTCGTACCAAAGCTTCGGAGGTCACATGAGGAATTTCACGCTTGATCCCAGGAATGATCCACCCAAATTCTCTTATTGTAGATATGGAGCTGCCTGTGACTGTGATGTTCCTTAATGACATCTTCTACACCCAGGTGCACTTCACCCACTAACAGACAGGGCAGGATGGGGAGAGGGTACCAGTGCATGCATTTTTCCGTTACTATACCCAAGAATTTTGGGTGGAATAGGTAAAAATTTTTAATCAAAGAAGGAGAAGGAATATTTGTTCCAAGTTTTACCAACTCTCTAAGACAAGAAAAGTAGGAGCTCATGGTTACAGAGAAGAAGCAATGAATGAGTTATATGTTTCTTATCTGAATAAACTTATGGTCTGTGCATTATACAAGGGCTGATTGTGGAAGGTATATTTAGACAAGTTTGAAGTGAAGAATTTACTTTATAATTTAGAACAAGATGATTATAAAGTACGACAAAGCTTAGAAATAAGGTAGAATTTGCAAGGTAATGTAAATGTTTGTTATTTTCCTTTTGTGATTTAGTTAGAATAGTTGATGGTGAATACCAAGGTATCTGCATAAATGTGAAAAATATAGAGAAGGTTTTTTTCACAAGTGCTGACTCCTTAATAGGCCATAATAATTGGATAATAAGCCAGTGAAATGTATGATAAAAGAACTTCATCCTTTTCTTTTGATGACTATCAATTTGCTCAGACAAAAAAAGTTATGTAATGAATAAATGTCTATAATAACATGGTAGCTGACAAGTAAATGTACATCCCCCCGTTTTAAAATGCAATGCAATAATAAAAAAAAATATTAAATTGCTTGGAGAGAGTTAATTGTCATTTGAACTACCTATTAACATTTGACATGCATTTGATTTCACAGTATAGTAGTAGGCCATCCTCTGAAATACTTTCCTTAGAACTCCCCAACAATTATGAGTTTTGATCTGCAGACCATACTCCAGCAAACTGCTTGATGTTCATTTTTCCATTACCAAAGTATAAGGAAAAGGCTATGTAAAATGTGACAGAATGATTAGGGTCAAGATGGGAAGAACAGCAGGGTGAGAGATGAGGTATTTGACCTCAAACACCTGACATTCCTGGCCACCGAAATAAAAATAATCCATGATGCAACTGATCTCCTGCTATTACCTTCTTCACTGCTAGAAATGTCAAATGGAAACAAAATATTGCTTTCATAATTCCAACTTAATTTCACCTTGGCAAGAGACACCCAAAAACTCTATTTCAGATGAAACCAAACTGACATAGAAAAATACCCAAATAAATTATGGCAACATTGCCAGAATATTCAAAGATGTTTAATCATAGTAGGGCCCTCCAAATAACAACTATCATTTTGAAATAATCCACAAATTCCACACTCACACACCTACCCCACCCTGTAAAAAATCACTTTCTATCAGGCAATTTGGTTTTGGATTATTAAAAGAACATTTCTGCTTCTTATGTGTATATTTTAGACTTATACATGCCTCCTCTCCTCCGCATGTAATTTTCTCCCATAGAACTCAGTTTAAAAGAACAAAACCAATATCCATTATAGCATCAAACCCAAGAAAGCCCAGTTGACGGGGGTCTGAATTGGAAAGTGAGTACAAGAAGGTGCCAAATCCATTTAAACCTCTTCTTGTTTTGAGGTACTTAGAAGAATTCTGCAGATAGTTCAGGGGAAAGAGGCACATGAAAGTTCTGTGAACAGTTTTAGGCTTTCTATCCTGTATCAGTTGATTGTCCCCTTCTACTCCGCTCTGGTGAGACCTCACCTGGAGTCTTATGTCAAGCTCTGGGGTCTCCAGCATAAGACATGGAACTGTTAGAGCAAGTCCAGAAGAGGTTACAAAGATGATCAGAAGGAAAGCTGGGGAGGAACACTTTATCAGGGAGTACAGGAGTAATGGTTTTAAACTGAAAGAGAGATTTGGATTCTTTACTCTGAGGGTGGTGAGACACCAAAACAGGCTGTCCAGAGACGTTGTGGATGCTCCACCTCTGGTGATGTTCAAGGCCAGGTTGGATGGGGCTTTGAGTAACCTGGTCTAGTGGGAGGCGTCCCTGCCCATGGTTTGGGGGTTTGGAACTAAGTGATCTTTAAGATCCTATCCAACCCAAATATTCTAGGAATCTATGATTTTCCTGACACTTGATGAAACTTTGAATATCTGAGTCCTTGACTTCTCCAACAAAATTGGCTGAAATAGGCCAACAGGACCAAAAATTTCTTCAGCAGATGTATACAGAGATGAAAAAGAACGATTACAAGAACCATCTAAATACCTGGCAACTGAATACTTCTTTCTTACCTAGAAAACTTTTTCTTTTAAGAAAAATAAATATTTTCATGTTTTTAAATATTTTGTCTAAAAAGCAAGAAAGTTGAAAAAAAATCCTCTAATTTCTTCACTTTTTTCTTTTTTTTTAATCTTAGGAAATTACCAAGTAATAAAGGTGAGATCAAAGAAACGAGTTTTGTACTGCCTATCTCATAAAACAAAACACACATTTATAATGAAATGGAAGAGTAGACGAATTCAAATTGTAAACAAATAAATATGTTTATAGATTGTCTGTGAGATAAAAATATTTAGAGAAATTGAACCAAGATTTATTCTCTTGTTTACAAACGGGTATTCTTTTGCATTCAATTAAATTGCCAAGTAAAATAATAAAAAAAGAAAATTCTTTTTCTCCCCAAGAATTTAGTTAAAATTAAAATGTCTATTGATACTAGGCAACCAAGAGCTTTGGAAGTAATGGTAACTATTATTTCAAGGTTCTAGCAAATCTTTGACAACTATAAAATGCAGTAATTTCTTCAGAAAAATACTACATAAAAATAGTTGCCCTGAAGCATCTGATTATGATCTTTGGTCAGTGACAGTAGTTTCTGATAATAAAGGATGCTGAAAAGATAATGCACAATAGCTCTCTATTCCTTCAAATTTCATTTCCTTCCCTGAAGTGGGTCCAGTACATATAACCTTGAACAAATGTAAGGTATCTTTACAGAACTCCTCACCCTTCCAGTGCTGCTGGTCCAGCTAGTCTGGTCAAGACATTAATTGTTGTGAAATGTTTGATCCATGCTTTTGGAAATTGTACAGAATATCTCCACAACTGTGCATGTTCTTTCTGATAATATGCTGCTGTCCTTTTGTTAACATTTGTGTCATAGAAATATGCTATGCACATATTAGCACAAAAGCTAATTTTATATAGAAAGCTTGGAGGACGACAGGGATAAATAACAGATGTAATGCTTATTCCCCAATATACAATCAAGATGAGCCATTATTATAATTGTCACAGATTCTATTTAAAAACATTTCACGTTCAGTTCCAGACACTATAGAACAGACGCTGTGAAGGGCTGACAGGATAAAACTTCATTACTAATATTGCATAAATCCCATATAAACCAAGACAAGCTCAGTCCCTTAACGTGCCATTTGGGGGAGTATAAAGAACAAATTCCAGTTCCTTTAACTGCAACAAAACATAGAAGTTGTTGTATCAAAAAGGGAAGAGTACCTGAATTATTGCTCAACCTGTGTACTCTTCAACAGCTTGATTTCCTCCTTGCTGGTATGTTGTACATGTGGCAATTTGCCATTCGTTCTCCACTCCTATGTTAATTAACATGAAAAAGATGTTCCTTTCCATTATTTGAGAATATTCTTTGTTTCTGTAGATGAGACTGTAATTAACAAGAGTGTAAGAAAGGAAAAAAACAAGAAATATGCCTAAATTAATGAGATATTGTAGATATTATGAATTAGAGCTGTTCAAACCTACCCAATAGAACAATAGCAGGGAGACAATATCTGCTTTCTTCTACTTACATTAAAACAATTTTTAATTTAAAGAAAAAGATTGACTGGATAGGAAGGTTTTTCTTTTATTCCTTCTCCACTAATCTATGATTTTGTGGTAGATTTTTTTCATTTTTCTGCTCCACATGACACACAGGATGTTGACCTAGCAATGCAATTGGAGGTGTCAGGAGAATGCTGGCACTCAAAATTACCAGGTTTGACTTTTTACTATATTTTATTGTAACATCAGCCACAAACCACCTTCCACACCGCTGTTTTAACCCCCCAAAAAACCATACAGCTGGTTTCTCAGGCACTCTCCCTTCTGCCCCAGCATAGGGCTGGTGGGAAGCAGAAGAAAGCTGGCGCCCCGCCTGTGCATCCCACCAGCTGAGCCAACCTTTAATTTGGAGAGATACATGCTAGGACAGCAACCAATTTAAAACAGCTCTTCCTGGCTACCACAAATGATAAAAGATAAAAAGAGAAGCAGGGTGTGCCCAAAACTACCTTGAAAAAAGGCAGGGGAGCTGCTTCTAATGTACGTACCTCCTGGGCTACAACAGTGGGAATCACCTCATGGTTCTTCTGTAGATTGAGAAACATGAAATAAAGAATAAAACAGATCTTTCAAAGATGCAGAATGAATATGAAAAGAGACATTCCACATACTTTGCTGCCTGGTTTTAATGTCTCATTCAACAGTAATAATAAGTATCAGACTAGAAAAATGGGGCATTCTTTTCACCATGCAGAGGTGGGTTTTTTGTTTTTATTTTTTCTTGTCTTTTCTATATTCCAATCTTGTGAAGCATGTTCCCTGAGACTTACCTTTTTGCTTTGCAACTGACAAGAAGGCTATTACTATGACAGGTCAAATCTATTGCTTCTTGAATAACATATCCCAAGCATACCCTACTCAAGACATTTTGGAAGTCTTCCAACTCTCATAGATGGAGACAGTGAAATTCCCTCAAAAAAAATCCCAAACATGCCAGCTGATTCCGCTCTTAAACCCATCATACTGTAGGGGATTTGGGGGGTTTGTTTCTTTTTTCTTTTTTGATGCTTTTCTGTTTCCCCCCCACCTTTTTTTTTCTTCCTTCTTTAAATACTTCAGAAAAAAAAAAAAAAAAGATCAAGAGAAAAAACCCAAAACATCCTTCTTTTTCCTTTTTATTTGGACTTCACAAGACAGCTGAAAATTCTCTCTGTAGAAATTGGAAAACACATGCAACAGACACCATCTTGCAAAACATATTTCACAGATTGTGTTGAGGATAGCCCTTTTATATTTTGTTTTGGTACTCCCTACAGCAAAAACGATCTCCAGTAGATGGCCAAGTCTCCTACTTCTTACAGTAGGAAATAAGAAATATTGACCATGGATGCTGTCCATTAGCAAATTACTATATATAAATGCCCATAGCAACATGCTCCTAGGCTTGGCTGAGTAGCGCTTAATGGGGTTTGAAGCTTGGTTATCTTGATTTCAGCTAAGCTTTCAGGAAAAGGAGGCAAAGTGAAAACACACGCATCCCACAAGTTTTGGAACATTTGAACTTTACTTTTTGGAGGAAGAAAGGAAGAAAATACTTAAATTTTGATGTGAACCCAAGACCTCCCATTTATTGGGGCTGCAGCCAACAGAAGAGGTTCAAGCCTGCAAAACTGTAAGGCCAGGATATTTCTGATGAGTATCAGGACACAGCACAGTGACGTTTTCATACATTAAATGTGTTGGTTCTGTTCACTGTACAGGAACCTGGTAAGGGTAATAATAGCGTCAGTAAAAAAATAATGACTAAAGAGATGCCTTCAAGTGCTCCTCTAATAGTTGTTGACTGAGTTTGCAGCCTGGCAAGACCATTTTCTACCATATCATCTGGCTGATTGATTCTTTTCCTCCAAGATACTAAAGTATGCTTATTATGTAAAGCATTTCTAATCTCATATTAAAAGCTGATTTTTGAGAGATAATCTCATCACATGGGCTATGATTTCATGTTTACGTCTGTTGTTACACTACTTACACTGTCTACTGTATGAAATGTGGAAGGGTTGTGGACTGATGAATCTATTTATGAATTAAAAATAGACTGCAAAGTATAAAATAAATGTTTATTAACTGGCTAGCAGGTATCTACACTTATATTTTATAGTTCTTTTCTACTGTCCTTCTTGCTTCATGGACTATGATAAATAGATT
The DNA here is from genome assembly GCA_013400555.1 of Jacana jacana. Lineage (NCBI taxonomy): Eukaryota > Metazoa > Chordata > Aves > Charadriiformes > Jacanidae > Jacana > Jacana jacana. Next base: position 30,167 of record VZTM01016953.1, read on the forward strand.
AACACTGAAAGGTGTAACACACAACGCCTCACTCTTTTGCACCGTGAATTAATCTGTCCTTACAGGCATCTACTTATAGGAATAGTTGAATCTTCCATGTTTTTTTGCTTGGGATAAAAAGTATGTCTTCTGACTCCTGAGTGAATAAATTGCTTTACAAGATTAAAAGCAAATGTTCTTGTTACACTAAGAACTGCATATTCTGAAAAGGGTGTTGAACTGTTGACAACACCGTTACCAACTGTTATAAGAACAACACACAATTTTTTCCTTATTGCCATGATGTAGCATTCTCCTTATGGGACTGCACACTAGAAGGATTAGACCTATATCAATTGACAAAACAAATACTCTTTCTCAAAAGTCACTATCCAAATTATTTTCCTTGCTTACAGTTGTGAAAATAAAGGCAAACCAACTCCATAAAATGAATCCAAACTCATTATTTTTCATTCAGTCATCACAAAATATAGGACTGCTGAATCATTGTCTACATCTTCTCTCTTTTATTGTTCATTATTCAGCAATTAAAATTCAGATCTGTGAAAGTTTTGCAAACCCAGGGAAATTAAAAGATTTTGTCAGCCTTTTTTTTTGGTTTTGCTCTGGCAGGCTTTTCTGAGTTAGTGAATTATTTTTCTCCACATAATAATTCAAACCAGTACGTTTCCCGGAGGATGCTAATTTCTTTTTTTTTTAAGTACATTTTTTCCTAGTTAAAATGGTTTTAGAAAAAGGGAGAAGGAAATGAGGAAAGGATCGAGGCAGATGTATCAATCACTGAACAGTTTTAAAGAGCACTGACTGCATTAGTTCCAACAAATATATTATGTCCTGATTCAGGAATAGTAAGAAATTACATCTTACATATTATGCATGAATTAAATCCAGTTTCAACCTCCTTTTTGATTGCACAGGTCCATCAGGAGATGAAAAGGGTAGAAAAGCACAAGCAAGCACCTTCAGAGTTCTGCAAATGCAAAGCAACATAAAAACTAAAAAATCAGACTTATTTCAACAGACTCTCTAATATGGAGTTGTCATATGTGCGCCAAGGAATGGCAATGAAAAATTCATTTCTGATGCAGTAACATTTGCCCCATCAAAGACAGCCCTATGATATTAAGGTTATTATACTCGGAGAACAAGACCCAGCTGGCACCACTAAATTTAGCTGAGCATTAGGCCATGTGGGAATTTCTTACAGATGGCAGTCATCTCATCTGCACTGGAAAAGGTAAAAGCAATATAATTTCATTACTCGCAGTGAGCCTTTGCCTGTCACATCTGCAGAACAATGACACCACAAGAAGACTTTTTAGTGTTAGATTTTGCTCAAATAACATATAATGGCTTCACTCTGCATGTGAATAACCTAAGAAATGGGTCAGTTTATCAGCAGCTAAAGCCCAGATATTTGAATGTGTTAACTTTGTAGAAGTAATGGATGTTTTATTATGAGCAATCACAAATGTTATCAGAGCTGTAAAGCCATTATTTAGCTTAGCACTGTTCATTGATTAAGAAGCACTTTTAATTAAAACTACCATAAGTCTAGTCTCCTTCATTAGTGACATAATAGAATTAAGATGAAAAGAGGTCAGTCTGGGGATTATTTTGTGAATAATAATTAACTTCATTAATTAATATTACTTAAGAAATTCTGTCTTGGAAATGATAGTTAAGTTAATAAAGAATTATAGCCAAAGTGGGAATCTCGTATTTGCTTGGTTTTATATTTAGGAATCTAAATTAGAAAACTGTTTAACAGGAGTAAGATTCTACCAGCCAAATTAACATTGAATTTTTGAGTTAGTTTGTGTTCAGATTTTAAATTTTCCTGCTCATGTTAATAACACACAGAAAAATACCTACCCAGGAAATATTGTTTTGTCTTTGATGGCCCACAATGAATTAAAATGAGGAAGAGTTCCAAGTACTTACAGATCTCCTAAACCAAAGACCTCTGTTACTCAAGGATATAAGCATCTAAGACATTTAAATGTTTGTTGTTGTTTGGTGGAGGTTTGTTTTTTTTTTTCTGTAAACCATACATATTAACTTGCAACAGTAACATTTTTAAACGTTACACATTAATACACATCGGTTTTAAAACTGCAATTATATGGTCCAGTTTTACTCAATTTCACCTACATGCAACACAGGAGTAGATGTAACATGAATGTGAGAAAAGGTACTTCTTTTTTAAATGTAATGTATATATATGTACACAAGACAGAGGAATCTCCTTTCTCTTTTCTAAAGTTTTTTTAAAGTGGCAGCTTTCTTGAGGGCTGCTTTCCAAAATGAGAGAGGAGTATGCGTTTCCAAATTATCTAAATTCTCCTGAATTTCCTCCTGAAAGAAGGTATTAGGCAACATTTTCTTTGGGAAAAAAAATATCACAGTACCAAATCCAAGAGAATTGTCACTATGAACACTATTTTCTTTAAATGTACTGCTTGCTCTGAAATGCAAGTTTTCTTAATATTCATCAAAAATCTGAAAAATAGTAAGACTGTAAGCTGCTACTAATTCTGGGCATGACTGAAAAAATACAAAAAATTGCAAACTATCTTTCAGTTTGAAAAACTACCACTCTGCCTACTAGCTATCTTAATTAGTAACTATTAGATGAATCTTAATTAATTTTTCTGTGTATATAAAAACAAAATCTCAGTGGTGAATTTCAAAGGAGTGGAAACATTGTTTCTTCACCAGGGTTTTGCAATAGCTACAAGGGTGATCCAATATTTAAAATTCTTTTCCGTAGTGAAAATAGTATTCTTTCAGAAGATGCTTGGAAATTAATTCCTTATCTCTCTCCCATTCGTTTTATTCTGAACAAGCAGAGTTTGAATGTATTGTGCAAGAAAGATATGTATTTACTCACTCATATAAATGAAAGAAATTATTGTCAGACAACTTGACATCCCAAATGTTGGGCTTCACTTGTCCACATTCATTATTAGCAGCTTTGAAATAATTCTGAACCGGTCTTAATTTTAGTTTTCCCAAGTAATAAGGAATAAGTAACCTATGTATATGGATTTTGCTGGTTTATTTAACAGCTGCATTTAAATTCATTTTTTAGATCTCTTTACCTGTATATCTATCATTATATTTATATAAATAAAAATTTATATAGAAAAGAATTCTTGACACTACACATCATATAAGAATATGTTGTATATACTATAATAGAATATACTGATTATAATATGATATAAATTCTGGGTGGACATACATTATGTATTTATATAAATATATAACTGATGTATAACTTAAATTATGGATTTTATATAAATACTATGCATTATAGTATATATATAATGTTACTACATACTAATATGTAATGTATTATAGATAAGATAATTTGTTGTTGGTTGTACAAATATAATATGTATATTTTAATGCTAATCCTAATGCTTGTACTTCCTTTCAGGTCACCACAGAAAGTTGGTTCCCAGAAGCTTCACTGAAATTGTATGGTTAAAAAGTAATCTGGCTTGGGGTTCCTAAAACAATCTTGAATTTTAAAACCTACTTTATATGGGTCCTATTTCAATCAGTAATCAACTCTTTCCTAGGCATTACTTAGTCTAGATTTTGTTTGTGTTTTTTTTGCTTTGTTTAATTTTGGTCTGTTTTTTTTTTTTTTAATTTTTATACTTATAGATATCTTCCACTACAATTTTCAAAAATTCACAAATTTCACACTGTGACAAATTAAAAATCCGTAAAACCAAGGGTAAGTCAATAATACTTTTTAAATAGCGTGTTTTCCGATATTTCGGGAAAGATGTAAATAAATTCTCCTTGTTTTGTAGGCACTAAAGGAAGTCTGTTGAGTGCATTTTGATAACTTTGCCAAGGCTTGCAATTCTGAAGCAGGCGGTTATGCTTGGTGTAATTTTAAAGGCTTTCAGAGAGAAGAACAGCATGGAAAGTACTGCTTACCACATCCAATTCTCTTTAACATTGTGTTTAATTACAAAACAAGTGCCGTAGCAGTATTTGCTCAGATGCACGCCTGCCACAGTGTTCGAGATAACACTGGGGTTCAACACGATGCCTCAGCCAGGATGTCACATGCTCACCCAGCACCGCCTGTGCCAAAGCAGTCGTCCAAGTTCAGTGACCTGCAGAATATGAATAAATGTACCTGCAGAAAATGTCTTTTGTCAATGGGACGTGACCACTCTATTGGTAAAATGGAAGCCAGGCCTGGATTTAATGGTAACATAATCCTTGAAACTGACACTTCAGCCGACAGGCTGACAGTAGAAAAGACAGAAAGATGGGAAGAAGAAAGTGAGAGGATATCATCTGATGCATAAAATGAAATTCTGCTGAACGTCACATCACTTTATACTACAGGTCAATATTCGACAAAGACAGCTGTTTAAACCAAGTGTTTCTTGATATACCAAAATATCATTTGCTTGTCACTACATTAATAAAAAATAATCCTATTACCTTACAGTTACAAAGTGAGACAGATACCTGACAAATATCCAGGTTTCTATGTATTTGCTATATAGTTTTACTTAAATACTCCCCGATTGAGCGTTGTATGGAGCACGGCAATGTAATTGCAGCGTGCATACACAAACACTATGTGCAACATTGTATCTAGAACTTTGCTCCTCTGTTTTCCGGGGCACTGGTAAACTGGCAGGACTGCGTGAATAACACAGTAGAACTGATATTAAGTTAATCTCCAGTCCTTGAGAATGGGAGAACTGCTTGTTTCAACACTTGCAATTATAAGTCTCTGTTCTTACTAGCTTGTAGTTTTCATTATTTGAATAATTCTTTACATTTTGGACTTCTGCCGCAGGTACAACCTTTCCTTTAATTTAATCCAAAACAACTCGTGTCCAATGTAAGCTCAGGAAAAATAGACCTTTTTTTTTTTTTTTCCCCCAGATGTAACAAATAATTAAAAGACCTCCTAATGACCTTTCAGTTCTATCACAGAATCAGAGAATTATATAGGGTTGGAGGTTGGAAAAGAACTCTGGAGATCATCTAGTCCAACCTCCCTGCCAAAGCAGATCCACCTAGAGAAGGTTGCACAGGAATGTGACCAGACAGATTTTGAATCTCTCTAGAAACAGAGACTCCACCCTCTCTCTGGGCAGCCTGTTCTAGTGCTCTGCCCCCCTCAAAGTAAAGAAGTTCCTCCTAATGAGCTGCTCTCCAGCAGGTCAGCCCCCAACCTNCACCAATGTGGATTTTCTCTGTGTTCAACATTTGTGATGCTACTGTAGCTTATGCAGAGTTAAAACAATTTATTGAAGTAAATGCTGCCTTCATTCTCCTAGAAGAGCAGGGAGCTTGGCAAATCTTCAGTATTGCCAGCTGGGGGAAAGCAAGAGAAGAAAGAGCGAGCTAGTGGGTTTGCAGTCCATCTGCAGGCCTGCCAAGGAAAAGCCTGCTGCAATGCAAAGGGAGCAGCCCACGGCATGGCTTCTGGAGGACAGGAGACTTTTCTGAGTGAGCTGCAGAGGACA
>VZTM01016955.1:0-12215 GCA_013400555.1 Jacana jacana
TTGCTGAAAAATGTTGCATATCAGTGAGACTTTTTTTCTCTTCCTCCTTCATAGTGGTTCTATATTAGGCCAATTATTACTGGTAGATTGGTCAAGGATTTTAAAGATTAAAATCATATTTAATAAAGATCAGAAGAAAATGTGTAAAGAAGATATCTTCTGTGAATATAAATGTATGTAGATGATGTAAGATAGGTTGCTTGGCAATTAACTTTTTGATTATCAAATAGCTTCAGTTCTCACAGCATAAATGTATATCCTAGTAGAAAGTAAATTTACCCTAAATGATCTTATCTTCTGTACACTTAACCCGTTGACAATCTGCTACTATTTCTTGCTAACAAAACTGAAAGTATACAGGATAAAAATTAATTCACACTGTAGGAATGTGTTTAATGATTAGTATTAAAATGATAACATAGACAAACTGTTATCTCTGTGTGATGTGTAATAGGGGAAGAGAGAAAGGTTAGAGGCTTAACTGAAAAGAGAAAAAAATCCAAAGGAACTGTAAGGAAGCTGGAAATGACATGGTGTATTAGTGGTGGCATAGTTTATGGAATGAAAAGAGAGAAATAGTGTCTCTTAAAGCCTCATTCTCCTCTCCGATGTGTGTATTATTGACCCTGTTATTTTGGAAGAGTTTGTATATGGGCAAGATATCAAATGCTTCTGCTTAACTAATATTTTTGTCACAAAATCCTACTTTATCCTCTCCTTCCCAGAGAAGGTGGAAGCTGGAGGTCTCTGTTTCACAGATACGTCTGAACCGTGTTTCCCTTTCTAGAGTACAGTCTGGGAATTCAACCCTATGATTAGTTCCTCTTCCATTGATCTATCATCACCTGTCACCTTCACTCACCAATTTCCCTGGGGAGGATTGCAAGCATGGAGTAAATATAACTTTTACCAGATATTTCAAGTTTCCTAGAACTATCTACTGGTATTGTTTGCTAAGTAGTAGATGGTGACTAGGAATTCTTACACTGTGCTCAGGGAGCTCCATAGAAAAAAACAACAACCACAAAACAAACAAAAACCAAACCCAAACCCAAAAACAAACAAACAAACCAAACCACAAAAACCACAAACAAACAAACAAACAACACAAAATGAGGAAATTACTATGAATGAAGTGGGGTCTCTTAAATCTGGCAGGGAAGCATCAGTAACTGAAGAAGGACATGGCTGAAATGGGGGAAAAAAGGGACCATCTCATTCAGTTGTCAGAAAAGAGGGACCAAAGTCTTTCAGGTTGCATCTGTGCTAGGGAGGGATATCCTGGGGTAATAAGCCACTGAATGTTCATCATGGAAGCCTAGCAATCTAAGCAATCCACTCTAACACAAAACCCAATGTCATCTGCAGCTCTGCAATGTCTAAACTGGTAAGAAGGCTGAAAGAATTCATGATTCATGTTTAAATGCTGACTGATTGGAAACAGCAAGATTTTTTTTTCCTTTTTTTTTTTTTTTTTAATATATAAATGGAAGACATCCAATCTTTACCATGTTGTAAATAAGGAGACAAAATAGAACATTACTTACTTTAATGGGTGATTTCATAAATACACATTCAACAGTAACAAGTAACAAGAATGGTGTAAATCATTACTACTGCTATAAGTCATTACCTATAACACTTACATCAAAAATGTTATGAGGAATAGGTAAAAATGAAGTAAGATTAAGGAGCTTTAATAACATACCATTTTCATTTCTATTTATTTTTATTTGTCACACATTTTCTTTAAAAAGTGTTTTCTGTCCCTGTACCATTCCCATTTCTGGCCATTTCTACCATCTATATTTGTGTACACATTTATTTCACTAAAAAGAAGATGACATTTAACTTTCCTCACCCTTTCTCAACCTTTTCTCCATACTAATCCTTATTTCTTTATTATTCCTTAAAATTTTCTCTTCAGATATTCTCATGACATTCTGTCTTAAAGTACAAGTTCTTATTGATGTCATGTTTCTGTGGTTTATTTAATCATTCCCCTGCCCATGCAAAGCTCTGACCCTGTGTTCTGGTCTCTGTGTTGCTCTTGTAATTTCACAGCTTCTTCCACTCTCTTATTAGTGCTCCTTTCATTCTCTTTCATTTCATCCCTTCTCTCTCCTGTCGCCTTAATTTTCTTTTATATTTTTCTTTTCTTCTTAGATACCATCTCAAATTCACAGTCTTCAGGGAAAATATGCTTCTATCAATCTATTTTTAAAATTTCAACAGACTAAAATACTTTTAGAGAGTGCTGTAAATTTTCTCTCTTTTGAGTATGGCTTTAGAATTTGCAGCCAATGGCAAATTTCCTGGAGGGGGATATTCTGTGATGCATGGCTTGTATGTGTGTGTTCTTTCTGTATGTCTTGCCAAGTTCATCTCACAGATTTCATGAAATGGTGGAATAAAAACGAAAAATAAGGAAAAAAAAAAAGTCCTCGTCTAAAAGTGCTTATGTGGAGCAGTATGTGGAGCAGTATAAAAATCTGAAAGAAGGAGATCATGGTGCAAACCAACAGTGTATGTGATGCAAATAGATATCTTATTTTTGTAAAGAACATGGAAGAATATCTTTCTGGGATTCTGTAATATATTGTCTTACTGAAAAGCCCATGGTGACTGAATTCACAGGTGTGTAAACAGTAAAGCTACTCATTCTATAGAGGCATATTTTGAAACATCCTTACGTATCCTTCATGAAATAAAATTTTGATCATACTTCTAAGATAATTTAAAACAAGTTTTGCAGATACTTATAGACTGTCCAGATTATAAATTTATTTTTTCTGTATCAATGGATTATGAATTTCATTGTAGCTCAATGAGTGTTCTCTTTTGCCACCAGAAACTGTAGCCCGTGCTGCAGAAAAGATTTGAACACAAGCAAAAAATATTCTGGTTTAATGGGGTTATGCCTGTCTAATGAAAGATGTTTCAGTATTAATACAAATAGATTTACATCCCACTACATTGTTTGGTGATTAGAATCTATAGTTCTAATTGGCTGTGCAGGACAGTTATCCTCCATTAACATCAGCCTGCACATTCCTCTGATAGCTAGTATGAATGAAAACTACATGAGTTGCTGTTTCTTATCATCCTGCCTAAAGAATCTAAATTAGAATGGGTCCTATTATTTAATGAGTTGCATAAAGAAGTCAACAGTCCTCTTTCTCAGAGCTCAGTATATTTTCCACAAAGCTTTGAATAATTGAAAGGATGCATTTAATTCTCCTTTTTTTTTTTTTTTCACCTCCAGCTGATCAACACCCTATTTATACAATCTGCTTCCCACACTAAAACCAGGAAACTTGGCTCTCCCTTTTTGTCTTGCATTTGAATGGAACCCTATGGTATTACAGACACAGTTTTGTCAGTTTAATAAATAAATAAATAAATAGATAGATAGATATATTTATATATCCTACTGGAAAGGCTAGGTTCTTTGGGGAAAAAAAACCCAAGTGTTGCCAATTCATTGCATACAAGGTATAGAACAGATTGATTGAATTCTCATCAGTTTTTATACTCAGAATCTTGTGAACCAAAAATGTTTGTACCAATGGAAACCCAGTAGTTTATTGCTAGCAGAATTAAAGCCCTGCCAGTGTAATCAAAGTATTATTATTAGTTCAGTTACAGACTAATTAGCATTTCAAGTTCAAATTACATAAAGTCAAAAAGAGATGTACATGAAGTTTCTAGTGAATTTTCTTTCTCTGGTGTCATACTCATTCCACTAAGGTGAAAACCTTCAGTCTAGGTGTGCTTACTCAGTATCCTTTGCTGAGAGGGGTATGATGATGCTTCTCACCATAGAACGTGTTTATGGCATGAGGGCTGTTTTGTCTGCTAACAGCGTGTACCTTCTGACAGTGTGCCCCTGCTGTCACCTCATGCTGGTTTCTTTCCATGCTGCATTTTATCAGCATCATAGATAGTTGATTCTTCACAGAGTAGCTCCTGAAATTAAATAGGCCTGACAACATCCAACTGTATAAATCTTTAAAAAAAGCTAAAACAAAACAATGATTAATAAGTCATCAAATAACTGCTTTTAGAGAGTAAAACCATAGAATCGAATCATAGAATCATAGAATCATTTAAGCTGGAAGATCATCAAGTCCAACCATCAGCCCTACTCTACAAGTTCTCCCCTACACCATATCCCTCAACACCACATCTAATCTACTCTTAAACACAGTCAGGGATGGGGACTCCACCACCTCCACCAAGCCAGGATGCCATTGGCCTTCTTGGCCACCTGGGCACACTGCTGGCTCATGTTCAGCCGCCTGTCGACCAGCACCCCCAGGTCCTTTTCTGCCAGGCAGCTCTCCAGCCACACTTCCTCAAGCCTGTAGCAATGCATGGGGTTGTTGTGGCCCAAGTGCAGGACCTGACACTTGGCCTCATTGAAGGCCATGACATTAACATAGGCCCATCTATCTCGTCTATCCAAGTCCCTCTGTAGAGCATCCCTGCCTTCAAGCAGATCAACACTCCCACTCAACGTAGTGTCATCTGCAAACTTACTAATAATGTTTTCTATATCCCTATCGACATCATCAACGAAGATATTAAAAAGGAAAGGCCCCAGTACTGAGCCCTGAGGAACACCAGTTGTGACCGGCCACCACCTGGATTTAACTCCATTGAGCACCACCCTTTGGGATCGTCCTTCCAGCCAGTTTTCGATCCAGCAGATTGTATGCTCATCCAGGCCATGAGCAGCCAGTTTTTCCATGAGAATGTGGTGGGGGACAGTGTCAAATGCTTTTCTAAGGTCCAGATATATTATATCCACTGTCTTCCCCCCATCCAACAAAACAGATCTCCAGACTGGCATAGAGAAATTTGGACAAAGCCCGACAAGTTCTGAGGCTTTGTGTTAGACTAACACAAAGGTGTGTCTTGTTATGAGCAATGGCAAGAAAAAAAAACAAAATGAAAAACAATCAAACAAACCAACCAACAAAACCCTCACAGACTTATTGGGCTATGAAGCTACAGCTGAAACTCCTCGGGTTTTATTTTAAGACATCATCTGCTCCAATGTTGGAAATGGTGAGTTGGAAATTTGCTCGTTCCCTACCACAGATTTGGTAAATACTGTCTGAGTTTCAAACTGACCATATATGACACCAGAGTGGAAGACTGTGATAAGAGTTTCATCAATCTGTAGAAACTGTTATGTGTATCTGGTTTAAGGGACGAAGTACATAAGTATGTGGATGAGGGGAGAGTCCCACAATTTTTAATCACAATTTGCTCTGTAAATTTAAATTTTAATTTATTTTTTCTTTGCTGGCATAATAAGACTGCATAGATGATTTAGTTCAGAGGGTAGCAATAAATGAAGTGGTGCTCAACTTATTCTTTTGACAAGTGATCTATCCTCTTTAATGACTTTATCAGTGACTTGAAGGATGTTTGAAAGACTTCTCAAACTTGCAGATGACAAACACAAAGTGCTGCCTCTGTGGGGCACCACTGAAGGGGCACAGGCTGATGCCTGCTTGGCTGGGAGTAGCTCTGTGGGAAGGGACCCAAGAGCTTCCACAGGCACAAGCCGTATATGACATATCTTCACCAATGACGTAGATAGTGGGATCAAGTGCATCCTCAGCAAGTTTTGCAGATAACCCAAAGCTGAGTGGTGCTGTTGACATACATGGGGGATGGGATGCCATCCAGGGAGACCTGGAGAAACTCAAGAAATGGGCCCATGTGAATCTCATGAGGTTCAGCAAGGCCAAGTGGAGGGCCCTGCACCTTGGTCAGAGCAACCCCCAGTATCAATACTGGCTGGGGGATCAAGGGATTGAGAGCAGCCCTGACAAGAAATACTTGTGCATACTGGTGGATGAAAAAATGGTCATGTGCTGAGAATGTGTGCTTGCAGCCCAGAAAGCCAACTGTATACAGAGCTGCAACAAAACAAGCATAGCTGACAGTTCAAGGTATGTGATTCTGCCCCTCTACTCTGCTCTGGTGAGACCCCACCTGGTGTACTCTGCAGCCCTCAGCACGGGAAAGACATGGACTTCTTGAAGGAAGGCCACAGAATTGCTCAGAATTGGAACACATCTCTTATGAAGAAACGCTGAGAAAGTTGGGGTTGTTCAGCCCAGTTGTTCAGAAGGGTCTCCAGGGAGACTTTCTGCAGGCTTTCAGTACTTAAAGGGGGTTTATAAGAAAAACGAGGACAAACTTTTTAGCAGGGCCTGTTGCAACAGGACAAGGTGTAATGGTTTTAAACTGAAAGAGGGTATATTTCACAATTTCTTTCACAACTGTAGGCTGCAGGCCAATGTTGGGTTCATAGGTCCCCACACTTAATTAGGAATATGTCTCTTTAGAATTACTGAGATCTGGTTTCAGCTGTTTGTTGCTGCAGACCACAAATAAATCCATCAGTGGAAAGAGAATGAGTAAGCACCCTTAACTTTATTTCAATGCCAAGATTTGATCACGGCCAATAAATGTTGCTACAAACTTGCAGAAATTCTGCTGCTGAGTAGTCTGTGTCCAACAGTTAGCATTTACCATCCACATGTTGAAGTCCCTTCTATGTTTTTGATACGTCATTTATTTTTGTAAAACATTTGTACAAGAATTTCCCTCCCAGGAGTTATGGAAAACATTATTAAAATAGGTGAAGTTGATAACATAATTAAGTAGATAATAATACTGCAAATAGATACAATATTTGTGTTTTGTATTACAGGTAGCACTTATAACTAATACTCAGAACAGACAAGCATAGTACCTTCAAAAATAGCAACAATTTAGGAGTCACTAGTTGTAAACAGGTGCATTGTAAATTGTAAGTAGTGTGTATTATTAAATAGACAGGAAGTGTGAGATATTGCTAAATTTTTAACTGTAGTTACTAAGGGTATAGCTGCATTTGTCTAAGAATTCAAACCTTTCTATTTAGTTTTGTTTTAAATTTTAATTATTCAAAGATGAGCAGACAGAATAAAAAAGAAAAAAAATGAGCAACAGTGAGTGGTTTAAAAGTAGCCTTTAAAATTGAGGTAACTGAAGATTTGGATCATTACTCAAGCAGCTGATTGTCCAATCCCCAAGAGAAGGATTTCAGTTATGAGACTAGTTTTAGCCCTATGAGACTAATTTTAGACCTTGATTTCATAAGTGGATCAATTTTCCCTAAATTAAGTGTCTAAAGCCTACCCTTAGTTGACACCATTACCACTCCTGTAATGAAGTGAAAACAATATTTCTAGAGAGAGCAACTCATTCTATCCTGTGATGAGGGCTCTGCGATAGCATGGAGTTATTTCCCTGAATTGTATTCTGTGTACCTGCTGTTTTCTTAGAAAAAATACTGAACCAAATTTTGTAGTGCTTCTTTTAGTGCAGGTAATCCCACCTTGGTCCTCTTAACTTCATCATCTGTTAGTGCATGGCAGCTGCTGAGCTTCTGCTTGTTGCCCTAAAGAAGTACAAAGAGTGGTAGTTTGGTATAGTGTAGGTAATCTCAAACTGCTCAACATTGGGTTTCATGGTGAGAAAACTATCCTTTCAGTTCAAATAATGGCTCTAGGTTTTTCTTGCAAAGATAAGCCTGAAAGAGTAAACAGGTATAAAACCATCACTAGACTTGAAATTACTAATGTACAAGAGCTGGAGACTCAGTTTAGAGGTAAAACACATGTACAGTTACAGAGAGTATCAGTTACCTCTGATAGCTATGCTTGAAAAATCCCCTCGCTAAACTCACTGCAGGTGCTTTAGGCAGCCATGTACATTGAGGTGTGGTGCTGGTAGACTGACATTGTCTGTTGAAGGAATGCCAGAAAAAAANTATATGACATATCTTCACCAATGACGTAGATAGTGGGATCAAGTGCATCCTCAGCAAGTTTTGCAGATAACCCAAAGCTGAGTGGTGCTGTTGACATACATGGGGGATGGGATGCCATCCAGGGAGACCTGGAGAAACTCAAGAAATGGGCCCATGTGAATCTCATGAGGTTCAGCAAGGCCAAGTGGAGGGCCCTGCACCTTGGTCAGAGCAACCCCCAGTATCAATACTGGCTGGGGGATCAAGGGATTGAGAGCAGCCCTGACAAGAAATACTTGTGCATACTGGTGGATGAAAAAATGGTCATGTGCTGAGAATGTGTGCTTGCAGCCCAGAAAGCCAACTGTATACAGAGCTGCAACAAAACAAGCATAGCTGACAGTTCAAGGTATGTGATTCTGCCCCTCTACTCTGCTCTGGTGAGACCCCACCTGGTGTACTCTGCAGCCCTCAGCACGGGAAAGACATGGACTTCTTGAAGGAAGGCCACAGAATTGCTCAGAATTGGAACACATCTCTTATGAAGAAACGCTGAGAAAGTTGGGGTTGTTCAGCCCAGTTGTTCAGAAGGGTCTCCAGGGAGACTTTCTGCAGGCTTTCAGTACTTAAAGGGGGTTTATAAGAAAAACGAGGACAAACTTTTTAGCAGGGCCTGTTGCAACAGGACAAGGTGTAATGGTTTTAAACTGAAAGAGGGTATATTTCACAATTTCTTTCACAACTGTAGGCTGCAGGCCAATGTTGGGTTCATAGGTCCCCACACTTAATTAGGAATATGTCTCTTTAGAATTACTGAGATCTGGTTTCAGCTGTTTGTTGCTGCAGACCACAAATAAATCCATCAGTGGAAAGAGAATGAGTAAGCACCCTTAACTTTATTTCAATGCCAAGATTTGATCACGGCCAATAAATGTTGCTACAAACTTGCAGAAATTCTGCTGCTGAGTAGTCTGTGTCCAACAGTTAGCATTTACCATCCACATGTTGAAGTCCCTTCTATGTTTTTGATACGTCATTTATTTTTGTAAAACATTTGTACAAGAATTTCCCTCCCAGGAGTTATGGAAAACATTATTAAAATAGGTGAAGTTGATAACATAATTAAGTAGATAATAATACTGCAAATAGATACAATATTTGTGTTTTGTATTACAGGTAGCACTTATAACTAATACTCAGAACAGACAAGCATAGTACCTTCAAAAATAGCAACAATTTAGGAGTCACTAGTTGTAAACAGGTGCATTGTAAATTGTAAGTAGTGTGTATTATTAAATAGACAGGAAGTGTGAGATATTGCTAAATTTTTAACTGTAGTTACTAAGGGTATAGCTGCATTTGTCTAAGAATTCAAACCTTTCTATTTAGTTTTGTTTTAAATTTTAATTATTCAAAGATGAGCAGACAGAATAAAAAAGAAAAAAAATGAGCAACAGTGAGTGGTTTAAAAGTAGCCTTTAAAATTGAGGTAACTGAAGATTTGGATCATTACTCAAGCAGCTGATTGTCCAATCCCCAAGAGAAGGATTTCAGTTATGAGACTAGTTTTAGCCCTATGAGACTAATTTTAGACCTTGGTTTCATAAGTGGATCAATTTTCCCTAAATTAAGTGTCTAAAGCCTACCCTTAGTTGACACCATTACCACTCCTGTAATGAAGTGAAAACAATATTTCTAGAGAGAGCAACTCATTCTATCCTGTGATGAGGGCTCTGTGATAGCATGGAGTTATTTCCCTGAATTGTATTCTGTGTACCTGCTGTTTTCTTAGAAAAAATACTGAACCAAATTTTGTAGTGCTTCTTTTAGTGCAGGTAATCCCACCTTGGTCCTCTTAACTTCATCATCTGTTAGTGCATGGCAGCTGCTGAGCTTCTGCTTGTTGCCCTAAAGAAGTACAAAGAGTGGTAGTTTGGTATAGTGTAGGTAATCTCAAACTGCTCAACATTGGGTTTCATGGTGAGAAAACTATCCTTTCAGTTCAAATAATGGCTCTAGGTTTTTCTTGCAAAGATAAGCCTGAAAGAGTAAACAGGTATAAAACCATCACTAGACTTGAAATTACTAATGTACAAGAGGTGGAGACTCAGTTTAGAGGTAAAACACATGTACAGTTACAGAGAGTATCAGTTACCTCTGATAGCTATGCTTGAAAAATCCCCTCGCTAAACTCACTGCAGGTGCTTTAGGCAGCCATGTACATTGAGGTGTGGTGCTGGTAGACTGACATTGTCTGTTGAAGGAATGCCAGAAAAAAAAAAAAAGATTCATTCTGAGGTTAAAGAGGCATGTGGTGCTCATTGAAAGTGACAGGATACAGTACTCACTGCTTCAGAGCATCTGTTGCCTAGGAAGAACTGTTGCTGAGGGACAGAGACAGAATTGCACTGGATGGGAGTACTGCAGGGCTGACCGAGTGTATTTCAGTGAATGTTTCTCCTAGCATTTTGCTTCTGTTGTCTTTGTGATAAAGTATGCAAAATGATGCAGCTTGAAGGAGACTAATGAGCAGATACATGAACTGAATTGCAAAGCAAATTTCAGGAAATAACTTCTTTCAAACACGGACAGAATTGGGTAATCAGTCACAGACGACAAAGGCGATATTGCTTTTCAGAGTATGTACTGCATTGCAGCACGTAATTAACACCTAGTATTACAGAGCGCTGGAGGCTATTTACTTACAGTCAGAGGAAACTGAAAAACTGGTGATTTCAGACATGGTTTGTGAATCTGAATTCTGATAGCATTTCTTGAGTGGAATAAGAAAGAAAAGAGAATCAAAAGAATCCCTAGTCTCTTTATGTTAGTTATCCTTTTCAAGGTTCCACAAAATCAGAAAGTACTAATCCATTCTGGGGGTATTACTGGAAACTTCCACCAGGTCTTTTGAGATCATCTCTTAGAAGTTGCTATATAAATTATAACATGTGCCTTTAAAATTACTATAGGTCATTTAAACATCAATCTGAAAATTAAGAAAATATTTCATTTATACATGGACTTTGCCAGCTTGACCCCTGGCTCAATGATGAGGTGTCTGATCTAGGTGTTCCTGCTCCGGCAGGGGGATTGGACTAGATGATCTTTCAAGCTCCCTTCCAATCTCTGATATTCTGTGATTCTGATGACAGGCCCAGAAGGCTTCTCCTTTACAGTAGTCAAAATTTTGAGAGATGTTTTCCATCCTACTAATAAGAGATGTTCACAACTTCAGAGAAACCAGAATATCTGACTCTAACTCAAACTGCAGCCTAGCGGATCGGGGACAAATTTTTCTAGTCTATTATTGAAATTTTTAATAGAAATTTATATAATTATCCATCACATGAAGTTGACCTTGAAGTCATGATGGTCCAAGAAGTCAAATGGCTCAAAGTATTAATTTTGTTCTTGTTGCTATATGGTAGTATTCCAAACTTAAAATAATATCTGTAACCTAAAATATAGAAAGGTATTTCTTCCACAAAGCATAAGTGTTGGTTTGATGTCTGCAATGAGGTTTACTGTGAAATTTAATGTCACTACTAAATTTCATTAGTGCAACAAAATCTAATTCTGAATAACAAGGGATTTTTGGCAGTACCTTCCAAACAGTGTTATTGGTCAGAAAAGCTGTTAAATATTGTTAAATAAAAGTAATCATATTTAATATGTATTTCCAGTCACTATCAATCTAAATATTGCCTTGTGACCACTTGGAAAAACAGATAATATTGTAATTAATTTTAATCATTTAAATACCATATTACAATTTGCTATTCTGCCATTCTTTGTTAAAACTGCATTGCAGTTGTTAGTTTTCTTTCTTCTGCTCAGTTGCCTATTTAAGAAACAAAAAGAAATTGTCAGTTTTACTGGGGAAAAAAGTCTGTTTTCTGCATTTAGTAGACACCTGTCAGTGTGCATTTTTATGTATGTTAGGTTTGTACTTAAGCATGTATTTTTAACTCTCTTCACAGATGTTAAGAGAACATATTTTACAATTCCCATAACTTCATTTGGATTTTTTCATAAGAAAGCTATAGGATTTATTTATTTATTTAGCTAGCTAGCTGTTTATTCATTTCATCTGGTTGAAATCTAAATCAAGCTGTAAATAATTTTTAGACCTTAGGTTTTGACTGATGATACTCCTTCAGGCTCTGTAACTGGATTTGTGGTTTCACTTAAAATTATCATTCTCTTGGTTCCACTTGGAATATCCTCTGCTCATGACTCATGACAGGAGCAGGGACACAGGGAGGGGAACCATCACCATTAATGAGGAAGTGATCAGTGACCTGCTATGCTGCCTAGGTCAGTCTGACCTCGATACCGGGGAAGATTATGGAACAGGTCATCTAAAGCGCTATCACCAGCCTTGTAATGAGCA